>OZ023264.1:116024803-116127303 GCA_964006375.1 Tillus elongatus
AATCTGCAAATTTACCGAAAATTCGCTACCAACGCACTTACTGCGTCCAGATTTTTTCCTTATAAACGCACCATATTTCGATAAAAAAAATGCAAAAATGCATTAACAAATTAAAAAAACAAAAAAAATTATAGACCGTTAAACCATAAACTTCACTAAACCTACAAATAAATATCAAAAAAGCACCAACTTAACAAAACTGACAGCCAAAGCATCAGAGAAAGGGTCTATTTGAAATGAATTCTCTGTAAATGTTTTAGTAAAATGAAGGACAATGACGGTTGAATCTGAAACTTAAGGGTTTGCAGAACACTCTTCTTGCAACATTTTCTTTTCACAATCGGTATTTGTTTCACATTCTTAGCTTAAACATTGCCAATTTTGACGTTGAAAATTGCAAATTTTACGTTTTTAGGAAAACTCCAAAATTTGTTTTTTAACTGCCCATAACTTCTTTGTCTTTAAACAGAGTTCACTCTTTATAATACAACACGGGTATTAAATTTGGTTGCCCTTACTTTGTTATTTACGGAAATATGAATTTTTTTTAGAAAGAAAACACAAAATTTTACCGGAAAACCTGGTCCGATTTTCCTGGATAACGAAATTATCCAAGCCACTTGCAAGAGGAAGGCACTCACCAAATTTGATCAAGATCGGTCCATTATTTTTTTAGTTATTGGTCGGATATATATATATATATATATATATATATATATATATATATATATATATATATATATATATATATATATATATATATATATAAACACAGATCTCCTCATTAGCGAATAAAAAAAAATCGCTAAAAGGTGAGAAATATTTCTTATTTCTTATTAAATTTACATTCCTATGTTTTAAAGTAAATGATTCAATAAAAAAACTATCTCAGGTACCAATTTTTTCATCATTATTTAATAGGTAAGCAGCTTTATGAAAAGAAAAAAAAACAGCAAAAAAATGGCTGTAATTTAAAAAAACTTATAATGACGTCACAAATCAAAAATATGTGACGTCATAAATGTAATTGTTACGTCATAAGTAAAGCAATTAAAAAGATAAAATTAACCTGTACGAGCGGTTATCTTGAAAAATTAAATACGCATTTATGAATTACGTTCCAAATTTATCACCAGCCTGTACATACACCGAGAGAGTAAAAATTGCATTTCAGCCATAATGATTCTGTTTGAAACTACACGAAATTTAATTTTTCGTCTTTGCCAACTCCTATTATTTTTGTGTAAGAGTGCTATCGAAGCCGCAAAAGGTTGGAAATATAAAATGAAAGTTATTATTTGAAGCTACAGAATCGACGATTTCATTTAAAACGAAAAACATAATCCACAGATATTTTCCAACCATATAACATAACCAAATAATTAATAGTCTGGACGCAGCAAGTGCATTACGGTAACGAATTTTTGTAAACATGTTTTTAATGGCATATATGTCTTGTTTTTAAAAGAAGGACATTTGGTTGGCAGCATAACATATATATATATATATATATATATATATATATATATATATATATATATATATATATATATATATATATATATATATATATATATATATATATATATATATATATAAACAATGTACCATATTTTATTAATATAGCTTTGTTGTTGCAAAAAGCACAAACATTTACCAAAAATAAACTTAAACAGTTCCAGAAAAATTGTTATTAATTACCAACATATAAAATTTTGACAAAAAATTATTTCTGCGGAAACACTGAAAATATTTCTGCAAAAATTTTTCAAATTCAGCCACTATTTGAGAGTACCTGTATACGGCAGCTCGATTTATTCGACGTCTAATACGAACAAAAAGCTCTCTGAATGCGTCATTTCCATGGGGCTTCCATGTCTATTGGTGAAAACGCCGTATTTTATTTTAGATACAGTCAAAAACGTGAAAAGTTGCAAAACAATCGAAATAACTCAAAAACGCTGAACGATACGCATTTTTCTTTCCTTAAAAACATGCATTACAATTCGATGGAAAACACAGAAATGCAATAACATAAGGGGTTTCTATTAAAAAAAGAAAGTGTGTATCACTTATGGGCCACCTGTGATTATCGAAATAGGTTTATATGATGCAGATCGAGACACCCTATAATTAACCTGTCTAATTTTTTCACATATCTTGTATAATAACGAATATATTGAGCTTTACCGTAGAAATGCGCAACTCTGTATATGTCTAAACAGATAAAAAGTGAAACGGACCCCGTATATGGGGTCTAGGGGTTCTAGTTCGCGCTAATTAAAAGAAATATTTTTAAAATCCATAAGTGTCGATCTTCTCAATAACGAATTTGTTCTACGAAAATTTGCTAAAATATAGACTACTAAACCACAAACTCCATAGCTGAAACACTGCCAAAGCATTGGAAAATCCATATCAAATAGACCCTATTTGAAATGGATCTTCCGAAGATATTTTAGTAGAATGAAGGAAAATGATGGTTGTAGCTTAAACTTAAGGTTTTGTAAAACACACCTATTATGACACTCCTTCTACATCATCCGTATTTGTTTCAGATTCATCGTCTCAAATATGCAAATTTCGACCATTCAAATCGCGATTTTGACGTTTTAAGAAGAAAAATTATAACATTTTTAAAACATTTTTTCTGCTACTTCTTGACCCTTTTGCGTCAAGAAAACTTAACCGTTGTGTGTAATATTCAATTTGTTTTGTTAGTTACACATAATATTTTGTTCTTGTGCTTAGTTCTGATCACCAGTGGCACCCAATTTTTTTTCTTTAAATGCATAAAACCTGTTTCTTTTAACTTGGAGATCTAGGTTTCGGTATGTAGGGCATCTGTCATAGTAGAAATGTATATTCCTAATTTGGTTGTCCTAGCTCTGTTATTTTTGGAGATACAAAAGATTTCTGAAAGAAAACCCAATATAAACCTGTCAGCAAAAACAAACTTTGAAAATCGTAACATAAGCACAAAGGTGATCTAATAAATCAAAATAACTGTTCAAAATGATTTCCATTTTGTTGTATGTGCGCTTCGCACACTTATTCTATTCGTTTTAAGGAAGTAAGCAAAACAACGGGATGATTTTGTAAGTAGCAAAAACTTTCTCTTATTGCGTTGCCTAAGTCTTAAATATTATCACAATGAACTTTGTACATTTTATTCTCCAGATATCCCCATAGAAAGATATCCAATATAGACAAGTCTGGGGATCTACAGGGCCATCTATTAGTTCCGATCCATTGATTTGGGAAATTATTCTCCAGAAATAACCACACCATTTGGGAATTATGTGCAGGAGCCCCGTCCCCTTTAAAATTAATTTCGTTTACATGCGCTGATGAATATCATCAAGCAACTCAGGTATAGCTGAGGTATCTCTAAAATTTCAACGTAGCGATTGGATGTTAGGTTTCCTTCAAATATATAAAATTTTATCTGCGTTTCTAATATGAAGCAAGACACCTTTAGACTAAACCTGCCCTGCTGTCTTCTGGGAAATATTTGGCGTTGGCTTTCCTGGGACCAGAATCTGCTTTTGTGCTTATTAAGTATACCAGAATTACTAAAATAAGCTTCGTCTGACCACCCAACCTTCACTGCAAAATCTCTAACCATATAATCCCGATACCAACTGCAGATGACTACCCGACGTTGGGCATCCCCAGGGTGTAGGTGCTGGACAAGTCTAAATTTGAATGGGTGGTATTTGTTTTCTTAGAACTTTTTAAACTTTGGGTTTTGGAATCCCTGCGCTCCTTTTAATGGCTCTACATGAGTTTGTAGGGTAATCTACATCAATCAAAACTGTGACTTCCTCAACATCTCCATTTTCTTTATTATATGTTTTTGAACTAGGTTTGTTAAATGATCCGTGACCATTTAAATTCTTTTTTATTCGGTGAAAAATAGATATATTGGATAACCTCTTTTCTGGATATCAAAACAAAAATGAAGCTGTAGTATTTAAACATAACTGAAAACCAACTATTTACCTGGTAAAATACACCCCGGATGCCGTTTCAACAATTTCGTTACTTAATATAAAACAAGCTATCACATGATATTTCTCAAAATGTTCGAAAGTTTGGTTTACTGCCATAGTCAAAAACACAAATATACCTTCACACAAGAAACAAATACAAAAAATAAAAAATTTAAAACGCAACACAACATTTATACAACTAAGGCAAGCTGTGACACAGCATAGAACAGGTTTTGGGAACTGCCACTTGCTTCTGAGTAAACGATAAACAGCAGAATTTTTTGTATAGCATACTGCAAAATTTTGATTGCGAATTATGAAAATTAGTATTTTTCGTTGCTTATTAAAAAATACCTATAATGTTATATACTATTGAGAAGCTTGTGAAAATGCAAATGAATTTATTGACAAATATACGGGGTCTCTCTTAAAAGAACATTGGTCAATATTAAAAAAACGGTAATATTTAGAAACAAAAACAAGTTGGCCACTAGATTCTACGCAAAAAGTTTGAAAAGGTTTTGTTTTAGCCAATTTTCTTTGACAAAAACGCTATGGAGGAGATCGTGACTTTTGAATTTAGAAAAAAATTGGCAGGTTCTAGAGAAAATGAAATTGTATGATGTTTTGATCAAAAAATTTATCAAATTGAAAATAAATTGAACACAGATGACAGATGAGGCTTTTAAAATGTCTATGTGATGTATGCCAATATTTAACATAAAAATAGAACTAGCCTATAATAACTATGATAACAGTTACAACAATAAAATAACTAAACAATAACAGTATAAAAGCAGTCTTTATACAACGAAAATATCGACATACATCAACTCATTATCTTACTATCAGTTGATGTATGTCGATATTTTCGTTGTATAGAGACTGATTTTATACTGTTGTTGTTTAGTCATTTTATTGTTGTAACTGTTATCATAGTTATTATAGGCTAGTTCTATTTTTATGTTAAATATTTATATACATCACATAGACATTTTAAAAGCCTCATCTGTCATCTGTGTTTCATTTTATTTTCAATTTGATAAATTTTTTGATCAAAACATCATATCATAACATAGCAACAGATCTTTATTTGTAGTTGGCATGATTTCGTACTAATTCAATTTTTATCTGTCTGAGAATGCTGTCAAGCAGCGAAACTATAGTCACAGAAACGTTGAAGAACATCATAGAACATCCAGAATTCGTAAGGGCCACTTGCTCCAGTTAGCTTACGCGCTGGCTACGTCCTTTACCAACGAAAACCAACACTGAAGCCAGATAAGTAGTCTCCAAGTCTGTATGTAGTATGGACAAGTTTCACCAAGTAAGGGCAACAACAAACAATGAATTGGAATCTAGTCATTCAATAAAGACCTCTTGAGTGATGAAGACCCTTTACAGACAGGAAATTCTTCTGAGGGACGTGCCGTTGCAAAAGTTACACGCAGGAGCAATGCAACAACAGGACGAGGTTCTTTCACATCCGAAGGAGGCCTTTTATTTAAATTAATACACGGTTTTCAGCAGTGTTTCTAGTTTGTAATGTGTAAACTGTAATCGCTAACCTTACCACTTTAACCAAACTTAGTAATCATATTATTAAATGTCTCTCAAGAGGTAACTAGGGCACGGTTGACTAGTTTATTTCATATACAAACCATAATGTAATGAATAATCTTTTTGAAGAACCCAGCTCATCAAAATACAGTTGTTAGACCTGACGATCGTTTCGAACTTTGTTTCCAAATTGAACGCAGATTCTTTGGATACAACAAAGGTGTAAAGAAAAGACTGGAATAATTTTTTTTAAAACATACTTTGTTGGGTACCCCCTTCATAGTCCAATGAATTATTGACAAAAAAAAAATAGAATCCTCCTCTGCATATTTAATCAGTAACATTGGCTGTAGACGGCACCCCGAACGCGACAGCGCTAAATGATTATTATTTTATTTTTCAAACCTGAAAAAATGTCTCCCTATAACATTTGAAACATGTGTGACTAAAACATTAGAATTAATTAATGACAAAATATTTTTTATTTGTCACTTTGACACCCTGCATCTCTTTTACAATGCGACTTGGGATATAGGTATGTTAGGCTAAATCAACTTGTTTCACCAAAGTAATCTCCGGCATTATTTGTGCCTTTCATTTAAATACACCCTGTATATTGTTTCTGGATTTATTCCGTATAATATATATGACATAGACAACATAAAAAAGACGTGTTTACCCAAGAACGAACCTTGACCGTTCATGTTTAAATATTGGAACAACAAGAAAAACAAACCCCATGAAATCTTGGAAATATAGCCACATAAGAAATACGTTTATTTATGGATGTTATGATTCTGATTGTACACTGAGAGTTTCAGTTGTGGCTTTTTTCGCACAAACTGTGGTCAAATTTGTTATTTCTCTTTGACAGTAAAGATAAAAAATGAAATACGAGGCAAAGGATATTCACAATAAGCTTATCGAAATATAATAAGAAAACTTTGTCATAACAGCATTTGAAAATGAATGTCTCCAGGCAAATTTCTGCTTACAAACAATGACGTCATCTACATAAATTATTTTCAAACATACGCCGAGCCATAGTTTTTCCCTGATATAAAAAAGTATGGTCGCAGTAAGTACATGACGGTAGTGAATTTTCATAGACATTTTTTTATTGAATGCTTATAACATATTTTCTTACAATAGAGATATGGTATGTAGTTCACTTTTAGTGAATTTTTATTTTAAAAAAAATCACTAATAGAGAGGTATCGATGGTGTGACTTTGCAATAATTTTTTCAAATGAGCGCGATTTAGGACCCCTAGAACCCATATCCGCGGTCAGTTTCAATATATATATATATATATATATATATATATATATATATATATATATATATATATATATATATATATATATATATATATATATCTATATATATATATATATATATATATATATATATATATATATATATATATATATATATATCTATATATATATATATATATATATATATATATATATATATATATATATATATATATATATATATATATGTATCCAACCGATAACTCAAAAAATAATTAACCGATTTAGATGTAACTCGGCAAGTGCCTTTCTTTTATTAATGGCTTGGCTGAGTTCGTTATTTAGGAAAATCTGACAAGGTTTTCCGGGAAAATTTTGAGTTTTCTTTAAAAAAAAATTTTTCCTCTGAAAACTACAAAGCTATTTTAATGAAATTTGGTGAATATATTGCCTTGGGAAAGACCTTACCACATACGAAAACTAGACGTTTTAGGTTTATATAAAATTGAGTTTATCAAATTCTCAGTTTTCTTTTGAATTTTTTTTTTCCGAAAATTACAAACTTAATTTAATGAAACTTGGTGGATATGTTGCCATAGGAAAGACCTTACTACACAACAAAACTCAACTTCCTAAGATTATTGAACATTGAGTTATCCAAGTTTGAAGCATTTAATAAAAATTCACTACCATAACGCACTTGCTGCGTCCCGAATTTTTTACAACGTAAAGTTACGTACCGAATTCGGTTACCATAGCTTTGTTATTTTTGGAGATAGATTTTGTATTCGAAAGAAAACTCCAAATTTTCCCGGAAAACCTGGTCCGATTTTTTTGGATCACGAACTTATCCAAGCCACTTACAAAAGGAAGCTACCAGTCAAATTTTATCAAAACCAGCCCACTATTTTTTGTGTTATCGGTGCGATACATATATATATATATATATATATATATATATATATATATATATATATATATATATATATATATATATATATATATATATATATATATATATATATATATATATATATATATATATGTCCTGTAAAAAGTCATGTTGACATGTCAAAATTATACTTGCAAAAATTTTAAAATTTAAGGGTTTTTTGGAAGTAAATATGGATGGACTGTAGTTTGAAGTTAAGTTTAAAATGAAGGAAGGTTGGAGACATGTTAGTGATGGAAAAAATATAATTAGAGCAAGATTTGAGCAAAATTTGTAAAGTGACAGTTAACGTTAATGATTTTTGACAGTTTTATTTAGAATGAATATTTTATAGAAATTGTGTCTTATACAAGCACAAGCCAAGCTTATTTGTATGACGCATTGTATAATTGTGATAAATATATTATTATTATTATTATATATATATATATATATATATATATATATATATATATATATATATATATATATATATATATATATATGTACAGTATACATATATACAGGGCGGCCCAACCGTGTGTTCAATATCTCCTTTATCATTCAATAATCAAACAATGTTTTGCATATACAGGGTGTGGCAAAAGTTAGATACAACCGAAACTTCAATTTTTTTAAACGGTAATCCCTGTATATTGTTTCATTTTTGCATTCCCCTTGTTTTGCCGATTCATCCAGTGTATAGTTGTTGGGGTCTATACAGATTCGTTCAAAAGTTATGACCACTTTTCTAAAATATCGGAGGCACATTTGACGGTATGCGTCTTTATTAATATGTCAGCATGCAACACTCTATTAAGCCAAAAATCTGAAAAAATGCTTGTCTTTTTCAAATTCAATGAATACGGAAAGAACTCCTTGAAAACAGTATACAGGGTGAGTAAGAACACTAGACTCAAGTTTTATCGAGAAATTCAAATGGAATACGCTGTATATTATAATGAATTTCGATACCCCAACAAATGTTATTTCAGTTTCATAAAGTATTCCCTATACCTAAAACAGGTATTTACTATATTTATCTATTTCATTTCTAAAAAGTATGGATACAAAAATAGTATATACGTGTTGAAAAGTTTATAGATGCAGCAAGTGCGTTTGGGTGTTTTTTAAGAAAAAGGAACATTTATACACAGGAATGAATTAGTGTATTATATCGTAACTATGCAAAATAAATAACGTGTTGACATACTTATCAAACATTAACTTAAACTGTCGAGTAGTTATTTTCTCGTATTTGAATTATAACAAGACGCTAAAATGAATTTCTCTCGAAAAGGAATGTTTGATACGATTTATAGGTTAGGGGCAAGTAACAAAAACTGCTTATTCGCGACAAGAATTTATCATGAGAAATATCCCAATAGAAGACAACCACACGAAGCACTTTTAAAGGGCTGCGACGTTTTGACGAAACGGAGAATACAGGATACAAGAAGGCTGCGATAACCAAGCCTGTTTTGAACGAAGAGAAGTTGATAGTAAATTTGAAAGTGATAGAAGACCATCAGCTCAAGAAAACTAGCAAGGGAAATTGATATCAGTAAGACCTCTGTTTTACGAATTTCATGCAAAAACAAATTCCACCCATATCATATTCGATTCCTCCAAGAACTGTACAATGATGATCATCAAAGGCGACTGTCATTTTGTCACTAGGCACATCACCAAATCCAAAGAGATAAAGGATTCTTCAACATTGTGCTGTTCACTGATGAAGCAACATTTCATGAGAATGGACATGTCAACAGACTATAACTTTTACTACTATTCTACTGAAAACCTTCACTTTACTCACACGACCAGTTAAAATAGGTGGTCTCTTAACGTCTGGGGTGGAATTATTGGAAATTTTGTCATCAGTCCAAATTTCTTTGAAGAACGACTCACTGCACAGCGATATCTTCTGTTTCTAAGAGAAGACCTTGGACCATCATTAGACCAACTCCCTGTTAGCATACGTGATCATATGTGGTTTATGCATGACGGTGCCCCAGTTCATCATACAGCTAATATTCAAGCTTTTCTTAACAAACATTTTCCAGAATGCTGGATTGGGAGAGGAGGGCCGAACCCATGGTCACCTAGGTCACATGCTCTTACAAAAATGGACTTATTTTTATGGGGTTATGTAAAAAATAGCTTATCAGACACAACCGTCGACAAAAGAAGATATTAAGGCAAGAATCCGTGGTCTATTTGATAATATTAGTCTAAGTGTATTATGAGACGCTAACGATTCTTTTGAAAATCGCTTAAACTTATATGCTGTGCAAAATGGTGGTCACTTCGAACACTTAGTTTTCACTGTTTTTGTGTAGTTGTTATATGACTGTTATCACCAGTTTCAGGTTTAAAAAAAGGTGAAGCTTGCGTTGTATCTAATTTATGCAATACCTTTTATATGCAAAAATAATTTTAGTTTGTAGCTAACGTTAGTATTTGCAAATTTTTTTCCATTTTTTTTATTATTGAATAAGAAAGGAAATATTGAATTTGAACGCACTGTTGGAGCGCCCTATATATATATATATATATATATATATATATATATATATATATATATATATATATATATATATATATATATATATATATATATATATATATATATATATATATTGCTATGGTATTTAGTGTGTTTCCTTTATATAGCACTTTTAATTGTAAAGCATGATAATTCAATTGCGTCTTTATTAAAAAACGCTAATATTGATGATCCTGAAATTATGCCAAAAATTGCTTACTTACTGCTCTGATTTTAAATTTTTATCTCATCTCATGGGTAGGGTTCTGTGCTTGCGCTAGCATTTTTGTGTAATATATGGTTTTTATATATTATAGTACTCCCGAGTGTTTGGATTAAATTTATCCGCCCACTGTTTTTACCCGTAATTGATAAAATTGACACCAAGTACCATGCAATATTCGTATTATAAATAATTACTTGACAGATTTTGAATATATGACTGATTTTTGTTCAGTATAATTTCATGCTTATTTTTAGGTCATGTGGTCATACGAAAAGGAACAAGAAAATCTACTAAAGTTATGGAGAGAAGTTCAGGACAAAGATGAAGTAAATGGACCAGTTGGGGATGAGGATGACGTAGTTGAAACCAGCGACCATGACACTCATTCAGAGCAGTCCGAAGATGAAGTGTTGATAGATGTTACAGACGAAGCAAATTAAGATAACAGATTATGTTTCATAGGCAAAGAGAAGCAGATTTTATGAAGTAAGATTCCTGTGATATCTTCGAAGAGGAAAAGAGTCCAAAATATTGTAACTCAAGCCTCTGGTGTCATTGGAGTTGCCAAGGATGCTAAAACTATTGTAGAGTCTTGGAAGTTATATTTTCCGGACTCCGTAATTGAAGACATAGTTCAATGGACTAATAAGTTTATTCAGAAACTTATAGTCAACTATTTCAGAGAGAGAGAGAGAGATGCTGCAGACACAGATATCACCGAGATCAAAACACTTTTGGGGTTGCTGTATTTGGCAGGGGTTTTACGTTCTTCACACCTAAATTTCAGAGATTTGTGGAATCAAGATGGAACTGGAGTGGAATACTCTCGACTAACTACGAGTCTAATTTGCTTCCAGGTTTTGTTGAGAGCACTGATGTTTGATGATCTTGATGACAGATAATTTAGAAAGCAGTATGATAAATTGGCACCTATCAGGCATGTATTTTATTGCTTTGTTAAACGATGCAAGGCGAGTTACTCTCTAGTGAATTTGTAACCATTGAAGAAATGTTGGAGTCCTTTCGTGGGAGATGTGCATTTCGTCAATACATTCCCAACAAACCAGCCAAATATGGCTTGAAGATTATAGCACTAGTTGACGCGAAGTCCTTATACTCACATAATCATGAAGTTTACGTTGGCACGCAGCCAGAGGGACCCTTCAAAGTTGAGAACAGTGCATCTGCTGCAGTACAAAGACTTATTCAGCCGATTTAAGGAACAGGGCGGAACGTAACTTGCGACAACTGGTTTACGTCAATTCCTCTGGCAGCAGATTTATTGAAAAACACCGTCTAACCCTAACAGGAACCATAAGAAAAAACAAAAGAGAAATTCCAGAAATTTTCACCGCAAAAATGAAGGAAAGAAAGGTGAACACAAGTATATTTGCTTTTACAAAAGATATGACATTAGTTTCATACAAACCTAAACAGAATAAGATCGTTTTATTACCGCCAACAATGCATCATACAGATGATATAGATCAAGCCACTGGTGACTCCTGTCACCTGAAGTTATAATTTCTGTGAATGTCCTATCGTCTTATTTTTATGAAAAAGAAAAAACATTGACGTGCATTCATATTACTTTAATAATCATGATTTAATTTATCAGTTTTAATTATAGGTTAGAGCCTCACAGGACAACCCTTTTTATAAAAGAATATTACTGCAAAATAAACTTGATAGGCATGTTATGAGTTTTAAAAACTTTCTGACTTGAAGCCGAAAAGATTCGGTTTACTTGCTGAAATTGTGATTTACTCAATTGAGGATTCTACAGATTTTAACATTTTTTGGAATTGTTTAATTTCGTTGCTTTAATGTGTTTTTAGATGCAACTTGCCAAATATTCAACATTTTGTTTCGTTTTCGATGCATTGTACCTTTATTGAATTATTTTTTGTATCAAGAGGGCTGTTTGAATATACAGGGTGTATTTAAATGAAGGGACACAAATAATACCAGAGATTCCTTTGGTGAAAATAAGTTGATTTAATCTAAGAAAACCTGTATCCAAAATCGCATAATTAAAAGAGATACAGTTGTCACATTGACAAATAAAAAATAGTGTTTCCTTAATCTAAGGTTTTAGGCAGACATGTTTCAATTATATAGCGATAAATTTTGTCAAGTTTTGAAAAATAAAATAAACATCATTTTGGCTGTCTCGTGCGGTGAGCCCTCTACAGGAAATGTTATGCATTAACTCCTTCCCCAGCCTTAGTATACATACTTTAGTAACCAGCGGTGAAATATTGGACTTTTTTTGAATAAAAAAGCATACTTATTGAAAATGGTTTAAGTCAACCGTTGGGGAGATATTTTAGATTTTATAAATTTGTATTTCGGACTTAAACCACCAGGAATATCAACTTCTTAAACGGACCTTTTTGCTAATAAATTCAGAATTAATTGCTTTACAGCGTATGGGTAGCTGCTCTGTCGTGCGCGTACCACATGTTTTCACAAATAGCTAGTGGCACCTCTTCAAGAAATATTTTGAGATGCACATTTAAAAATCTCAGATATTCCGCTGCACCGAGATGCCCAGGAAGAATAAACGGACTAATAAGCTAATCTTCTATAATTCCTGCCCATACATTTAAACAAAAATTACGCTAAAATCTCGATTTACACACTTTGTGGGGGTGACCATGAGTCAACATTGTGATGGTTTACTAAACCATGTCTTTGAAATGATGCTTGTTAACAAACAAAATATTGGATAGAATTATTACATTTTCTCTTAAAATATTTATACTCCATTGACAAAAATCTATCGCGTTAAGTAAAATCCGCAGCTGTCAATTCTTACCTAGGTTATTGGTGGTAGGGGTATAAAAATTTTCATGAGCAATCTTCTAAATTGTGGTATAAGAAACATTGTATTGTGTCGAAAATTTCCCTGTACTTGTCTTGGGATTGGGATCTAAATTGTTGATGACAACTTCTTCAAGGCATACATTGCGAATCAGACGTCTTCTTCCAGTGCCTTCACGCGAGGGTTGAATTTGTCTGTTTTTTCTAAGTCTTCTTTTTATCTCCGTAAAGTTTTTCCACTAGTAAAGCGGGGATTATAATATATGACAAGATAATATCTTGAGACAGCAGCACAATTCTTGTAATATTCAAAAAATGCTTTCAACATACTCGTCATTAGTGTCATTTGTCATACATATTATTCAGTTCCAAACCTCTTTAATAACGAAGTAAAAAGCTATTAAAATCAATTAACACATCACAATTTCTTAAACTGAGTTTTACTAATTACTATTTATTATCAAATGACATTTATTTACTAGATCGCTCTGCTATTAAATCGCCATAGCAGCATAACTTTTATAGTCCTTTTTGGTGCAAAATAACCAAAAGAATTGTTTTTCCAGGAAACTAACGGCTTCATGAAAATTTTTGGTCGCATTTAGGCACATATTTTTCAAATATGGATACGCTATGAAGCAATGTGTTCTGAATTTTTTAACAAATAGGTCTGTTTTGGACGTTAATATTCCTGGAGGTATAAATCGGAAATAGGAATTTATAAAATTAAAAATATCACCTCAGCGGTTGGCTTAAACTATTTTCAGTAACTATACCTTTTTGTCAAAAAGGTACAATATTTCATGCTTCGCTACTAAAAGATGTATACGAGAGCTGAGAAAAATTTTAATGCATATTTAATGCATTACATTGCCAGCGACAACCATAAATTATAGTTATATTATTTTTCCAAAACTGAAAAAAAGCCTCCCTAAAAATATGAAACATGTCTGACTGAAACTTTAGAAATTATTAAGGAAAAAACATTTTGTCACTTTGACAGGGGTGCGTACTTTATCCTAAAGGAAGGACGTAGTACAGTAAATTCACATTATTTACAAAATCATGTCGTGACGCTGTCATACACTACAAGCATCTTACCGACAAACTCCTATTACAGCAATAACACCGCAAAAACAAAATTATATGAAAGTATTTCCTAATACACCAATATAGCAACATACAATGGTTACTAGTACAGCAAAATAGTAGCATCATTTTATGGCATTATCGCTTACTTACCGTACTGATATTTGCTAA
Organism: Tillus elongatus; assembly: GCA_964006375.1. Taxonomy (NCBI): domain Eukaryota; kingdom Metazoa; phylum Arthropoda; class Insecta; order Coleoptera; family Cleridae; genus Tillus; species Tillus elongatus. Next base: position 116,039,409 of record OZ023264.1, read on the forward strand.
CATCAGGAATAACCTATTACAGTTTTTTTTTGTACAGACCGAATCTATTACAAATAAAAATACACCACTGGAGATATATATATATATATATATATATATATATATATATATATATATATATATATATATATATATATATATATATATATATATATATCAAATATATTTACCTAGGACACTATTTACTAGTATCTAGCATATCCCATTATTATACTGCATTCTAATATTGGAACGTCCCGTAAAAAGGGATCTTGTCATAAATCGAATATTGTCATGTTTGAAGAGCAACGATGCCAGATCGGTGAAGAGACCCAAGCATTAGCTCGTGCTGTTTGTTTGTTTCAATAAAAATCTATGACTTTATTTATATTTACATGGAACATAAACCGAATATATGTACCACACACTAAGTGACACAATAAAAATAAAGTTAAAAAATAAATGTTGCATTTTAGAATCGATTAAACATTTTTCACTTTTTTCGTAAGACTCCAGACTCCAGCCAGGTGATTAGTTTTCCAATGTCTATTTCTCAAGTAGTTTTAAAAAATGAAAATGTTAAATATATTAATTAATGTTAAGTAGATTATGGCATTTTATTTATATAACTCGAAACTTATTTAGAAATTACCAAATTTGAGAAAATGAACCAGTCCTAATCTTGATAGTTTTTAAAATTTAGCATTATATGTTTCATTGATTTTAGTCACTCCAATTTCAATAATTTTGTCCTTATTTTAGTGAATTTTATTTTAAAAAAATCACTATTGAGGAGAACCCGACTTTTGAATTTTGAAAAAATTTCTTCAAATGAGCGCTAATTAGGTCCCCTAGAACACATATTCGTGGTCAGTTTAAATTTTTATGTGTTTATATATATATATATATATATATATATATATATATATATATATATATATATATATATATATATATATATATATATATATATATAAATTGGGGTTTTCCTCAAAATCGGCAAAATTTAGGCAAATAACTTGAATCTAATACGGGCTATGGAAATCAAATGTCTCAAGAAGGATGTTTTGCAAGCCCTGAAGTCTTAGTTTCAACCGTCATTGTCCTTCATATTACTAAAATGTTTCCAGAAAATTCATTTCAAATAGACCCTTTCTCTGATGCTTGGCAGCAGTCTTAGCTATATAGTTTATCGTTTAATGGTATATAATTTTTGTCGAATTTTCGTAAAAAATCAATAAAGCTCAATATATCCGTTATTATGCAAGATATGAAAAAATTTTGTATATATTAATTATAGGGTGTCTTGAGCTACATCTTAAAAAAATATTTCTACAATCACAGGGAGGCCCATAAATCGTTGGTGATACAAATTTTCTTTTTTTTTAATCAAACACGCCTTATGTTATTGCATTTTTGCACTTTCCATCGAAATGTAATGCATGTTTGTAAGAAAAGAAATTCTGGATGCAGCAAGTGTGTTATGGTAGCGAATTTTGATCAAATGCTTCATATTTGAATAGCTTAATTTGCTACTAACCTATGAGGTTGACTAAGAAACGAGTTTTTCCGGGAACACTTTAAGTTTACTTTTGGAAATTTTTGTACATTTTCACACAATAAAGTTATTTTTATGAAACATGGCACATTGTTTTTACTATATAGGTTATACTGGTAACCAAAATTGATGCCTGCTTTCTTAAAAAGAAAACACACATATTTGCAATAAAAACATTTTTATGAAAATTCACTACCATAACGCACTTGCTGCGTCCAGAGTTTTTTATAACTATAGATTTTTTCAATAATACTTAATAATCATATCAGAACTGGTGATGCGAATACATGTTGCCTAATATTATACATATTACTTAAACATACAAAGTTACATGGAGTAAAATATTTTCCATTGCGGGTACAAATTATTAACAGCGGCAACGCAGCGGAATGCCAGGTACATGGATTATAGATTGTTCAGTTGGCCTGTAATATAAAAGGATCCTTTATTCTTGTAATGTCAAATTATTTAATACAAATTTCTGTTACCATGCTATTTGTGTACTAGGCATTTCTCGATACAACTTCCGTTACATCCTATGCTGAACCACATCTGTTTCTCTCTCGTATTACCTGTTTACAATAGAACGCATTTAGTGTCCTCTGTCTAGAAAAATATTGTGATAGAATTTTGCCTGTAATGGATATTTCCGGTATAACCATTTCTCGTTTGGCATCAATATTATGCTAGGCAAATATTTTAACAGTGGACGAAGTTAATACCCGTATCCCGTACAATCACATTTCGGTAGGATGGCTTGCAGTTGAAATAAATATACATTACAATATATTTGTCGGTATTACACATTATTTTAATATTTCTTTCCTGTACTATATCCTTCTTTTATGATAAATTCTATGGACCCACTTTGACACCCTGTATCTCTTCTATTATGCGACTTTGAATATAGGTATGTTAGCTTAAATCAACTTGTTTTGAGCAAATAAGTCCTTGGTATCATTTGTGCCCCTTTATTATTCTGCTTTTCGAACGAAATAATTAAAATTAAAAGTTACAGTAAAGGCAATCAAATAATATTTATAATAGAAATCCTAATTTGTGAAATAGAAAGATATAATTATTACCATTCATATCCACTACCTACTCCAATGCTTAATTCGTTTAAAGCTATTATACTCCACTCTAAATACCTGCTTCTTAATGAACACTGCTATATCTATACAGAAGAAAAGTGCAGTGAAATATCGCAAGAAGAATTAATTTGTCATAAAACTAACTCAGACGGCATTTAAGAAGACCCATAATGTGAAGTCAAAATGTTCAAATCTAAACTGTCATCAAACTCCTGTGGAAGTAATCAACGTTAAAGCCCACAATTTAGAGTAAAATCTAAATATAAACAGCCTGTATATAGTTGACAGGCAATAAAATTTTGATTACATACTTAATCGATGTTAATATTAAGATTCTAAAAGAGACAATCTTAAGCATTTACCAGTATTAGAGGCACATATTTTTAAATATGAATTTTTACCACTATTCAAAACTTTGACAAAGATCGAAAATATTTTTAACCACCGCAGTTTCTACATGATAGTTTGAATTGAAACAAGAAAAACTAAAAACACTAACCTTTTCAATGACGCAGACAAGATCAATGACACTACCGACGTCGACGTGGTGTTCCCCAGACCTGCTTCCCTGGATGGTGGCTTCAGGTACAACGATTTGTAGATTGACAAAGTGTGATATCAGTCCTACGCTGCTTGAGACCTATAACAAATATAATAATTACGGCATCATTCTCACAAAAAAATTGGGATTTAAAAAACCGTTTTATAAATTAGGTATTATATCATTTATTTTCTGGTTGCAGATCATGATTCTGTTAAGTGCACAGGGTACCTGGATTTCGTTGACTTTGTTTCTGACCATCGCCCAGTTTATATCGAAATGTTTTTAGCGATTTATTTTTAACCGTGTTTTTAGATTTCTGTGTTGTTTCAAACTGAGCCAATGGCTGGCATACGCCTTAGCCAGATACGATATTCCCCCCCCCCCCCCGGTGTGTTGTTGATGTTAGCTTTGGACGATTTTGTTGCACTCAGCTATTGGTTCCTCATTCAGCAGGAGATTGATGTGAATTAGTTAACTTTTAAATTTCACTATTCCTATTCTAACAGATATTTTGTCTGATTCTTTAATTGGCGATTTTATTGCCATACCCACACCAAAATTTAAAACGCCGTATGATTTCGTAAGCAAAATTGAGAAAGCTTTCAAACGAGGTGTCACTTAACATTCGCTGATAAAGGTTAACTGGGTTATTTGGTGGTTGAAATAAATTACTCAGCCGATTGGTGACAAGTGTGGGGAGTCAGAAAGCTATGAAAGCAGGGTCTGATATTTTCTTGTAAAACCTTGCAGCAACCCTTGCTGTATAAGGGCATGCCTTGTCTTGTTGGAATTTTTTTTACCGCATGTTATCGCACCTGATACCATCACACGCTATCATGAACCCAAATACAGAATCGGGACTCGTCAGAGAACACAATAAGTTTCCGTTCACCAGCCCAATGTGGTTTGCCGTTACATTACTCAAGCCAAGCAGCACGATGTCAATGTGTCATTGGGAGACATAAAAATGGTCTAGACGAATGAAGTCCAAAAGCGCGCGATAAATGGACCACCAACAATGAGCCATTATAATACAAAGGAGCAGTCCAAGTATGCAGACACCCAGGTCAGCGAAATCAGAAGGCACCTTGTAAAACTAGGCAGTAAAGTGTGGAAAGATGTGCCAACAGAATAGAAGTCACCTCTAAAGACAATAGTGCCACTCCCGTTGATAACCTTATAAATAGACGACTCGCTTTCAGCGGGGCGTTTATTCCTGTTACTAGTATTAGGCATTAGGCTCTGAACATCGTGTGCTAACATTCGTATATCATACTTATCTTGATATTTGTATTTTTCATTATTTTATATATATATATATATATATATATATATATATATATATATATATATATATATATATATATATATATATATATATATATTTATATATATCTTATGTATTAATTATGCTAATCAATCAATAAATTGTTTTTAAAAATCCGTGCGTCTTAACCGTAAAGTTAAGTCGCATATTCTGCGGTATATCGTTGCCATAGAAACTCTTTACTCCCAACCAAGTATTTCCAATCGACCTTGTTGTGGAAACTCTGCCTTGTGAAGCCACATCCTTAAGTGACGATCTTTCCGTGCTGAAGGTGCTCGAGGTCGTCCGGACCCATAAGGACAGTTATTGGTTCCTTCTTCAGACCACCTGGACTAACACTGTAAGACTGTTGACACACTGCGTCCTATGAGGTTGGAAATTGTCTGATTGAAAAACCGGCTTTCCGCATACCAACAATGCCCCCCCTTTCGAATTTACTTGGGCGATTTAATTGGTCCGTAAACGGCGCTTAGGCATAATGATATTATGAACTAACAAACTGAGCAGAAATCGCAATGAACGGAAGGAAACCAAAACTTTGATAATGATAATTTTGTAATAAAAAAATTAAATTCTGGACGCAGCAAGTGCGTTATGACAGTGAATATTTATATAAATATCTTTTTTTAAATGAAATGCTCATAATTTTTTTCGTAACATAGAAGTCAAAATTTTGGTATATTGTTTACTTTTTATAACATAAACCTACATACATGGTAGGTGTCTTATTTTTGGAGATAAAAATTTTTTCCGAAAGAAAAGCCAAACTTGGTCCGATTTTTTTGGATAACGAACTCGTCCAAATCACTTACAAAATGAAGGCATTTTTTAAATTTTATCAAGATCGGCACATAATTTTTTTAGTTATTCCTGTGATACTATATACTATATATATATATATATATATATATATATATATATATATATATATATATATATATATATATATATATATATATATATATATATATATATATATATATATGTGTGTGTGTGTGTGTGTGTGTTTGTGCGTGTATATCATGAAACTGACCCTGAATATAGATTATAGGAGTGCTAGATCATTTGAAGAATTTTTTTTAATTCAAAAGTTGGGAACTACACATTAGTAAATTTTTTTCTACAAAATATCACTTAAAAGTATACATCTGTTAAAATTTTTTGTCCATACTGTTATCATTTCTTATCAGAGACTAGACAAGGTAGTATAGAAAATTTAATTGCAATTAGTCGACACTTACTGTGTGTTCGGATTTTTCGAAAAGTATATTTTCAAGATCGCAGTTGTAAATGTCTGAATTGCCTGCCCTCTAAATATGATCTAATATTCCGTCTCTTAACTTTTATAATCCAGGAGCTCACATTAAGCTATTAGTTACTTTCAATATTCACCGAGAGTAAAACGAGTAGAGCTGGTATTTAGTAGTTTTAGTAGTCGCTTGGCTCAAACCGGATATAAGAATAAACCATTTTTTGTACCTTCGCAACATAACTTACCTTCGCGCGCCTAAAACTTGACATTTTGATTATTCAAAAATTCATAAGTTCGATAATATTCAACAAAATAATGCAAAATAAATAACTTGGCAACACAAACCTGACAGCTTACACCACTTTGCATGTTGGAAAACATTCCTCGTTATATCGTCTCTAAACAAGCAGCCATCGTATCTCGACAACGTCTTTTACTATTCCAGCATTTTATATCTCGTATCTCTTCTCGATTCAAGATTCCCGTACAGAAAAATAGTAAAAGAAGCAGTGCTGAAACCTGAGTTTAAGCTCGATCTGGAAATAGCCTTTGCAATATTGATATCTCCTGGAGAGAACTCGGCCAATTGCTCCTGTATAAAGCCTCTTCATTCACACACTTCACAAAGTTTATTTCCAACAGACAGCGGCAGCCAGATAAAATAAAATATACAATGAACGGCGGGTAACAATGATGCCTCCGGCAATTGTTCGTGCCTAGTTGAATCCGGGGAATCACTTGGAATGTGAATCTAAAAGAAGTTAATTTCCTGGAGACTGTACGAAACACTACGTGTCAGTCAATCAGAAAGTAGCTCTGATCTATGGTGATGTATGTAACAAAAGATAACCTTCACTTGCCTTATCGACGCAAAATATTTTAATATAATTTCAAGAGATGTGGTGTAGTTCTAAAACAGCGTGTTTTGTTGTCGCATTGTGTTGACTTGTAAACGGTACATCATTTCCTAAATGCAGAATGTTATAGTAGTCTTTTGAAAACTAATAGTTGTGTGTGTGTGTAAAAACAGTTTTGGTATCTCGTAGCTTCTGAAGAATCCATTAGATACAGGAGAAAAACTAATAGTTGTGATTGATATCCGCTTTCATAATATAACTAGAGATTATATTCCGTGATATAGAAATTGCAACACACAGTACATGTTAATGATATTGCTCATACAGTGTGCAAAAATGTAGCTCGATATTAGTAATTTGTGGAGTACTTGTTATCCACTTAGATTAAGGGTGAGTTTTCTCAGTAGACGTTCCGTTGTTTATCGGTGCATATTGTTATCAGTTTAGTATACATTGAAAAGTAAACTAAACCAGCATTTGTTTTACTAATGGTTCTTTAAGTTATCATTAGTAATTTATATACACTAGTGTAGCTTAAAGTTTAGCTTTAGTGATCTAGTTTTGATATTAATGCAATGCTATTTCAATTAACAATGTATTAAGTAATGATTTAGTTATATTAATTTTCAGAAAGTAAGGCAGCTTAAAGTAAAGCCTGTTTAGAAGTTAATTGAACACAGGCGAGTTGGTGTGTGGGACACCAGGACGTCATGTTGTGGAGACGTAGGCTTTAACCCGGCTTACGTAATTTCAACGTGACTCATTAGGGGAATTGGTACGGGGTGCCGATTGGTGGATATTGGAGATGATGCTTGAGGAGATCTGGGATACCCATTGGACTTATCAGTATTTACGGAAGTCGTTGTTGTATTTTGTTGTTTGACATCAGTTCCTGACCGGGCACCAAAGGCGAACCTTTTATGTCTATTATACGTCTCAGTGCCAATGTCTGAGTAATGGAGAAGGCAACAGTGGAGATCCGTGAGGTCCATTATAGTTATGATAAATGACGGCGTTGTCGAGGGTACGCCGGGCGAGGTCTCGTGGCGATCCAGGCACACTTATTGCACGACTTGGTAGGTGGCATGGACCAAGTGTCGGAAACCGCACCCCCTATGCACACAGATTGAACTACTGTTCAATATTTAGAATCAGTGATGCAAAATACAGTTCTAATAGACATTGCTTTGAGGTGATAATATTGCTATGTGAACTTTTAAGCAGTAAGCCTTAAAATTGTTTAGTGGAGCGTTGAGCAGCAACTGCTGTTTGTGTTCAAGTTGTCCTACGGTGCATTGAGCAGTAATTCCTGTTGGTGTTAAAGTTGCTCAGTGGGGCGCGGAACAGTAACTGCTGATAGTGTTAAAATTGCTCTGTGGAGCATTGAGCAGTAACTGATGTTAGTGTGAAAGTTCCTCTGTGGAGCATTGAGCTGTAACTACTATTGGTGGTCAAGTCGCTCAGGAGAGCGTTCGGCTGTAACTGCACTTGGTGCTAAAGTGGCTTAGTGAAGTGTTGAATAGAAATTGCTCTTAGTGTTGCCCTGTGGAACATCGAGCAGTAAGTAAATGTTTGTTAAATTAATTTTTGAATGGCCCTCGTATAGATAGGGTTACGCTTCAGATGAACGGTGGTATGTTTAGGTGTATTTTTAATTACATATATGTGATGTTGTTACTGGGCACCTTTTGCATCCTCTTGCATGGCACATTACCCGGGACAATAAGGCTTCGCCACAACTTTGACCACTAATAAACATTTAGCATGATTACTCTTAAGTAGATAACACGACTACTGTGATATATCGACTGGTGATTAAGTGTTCAGCGTTTAATTATTATTGCATTTGACCGTTAGTCGATTGTCATCCTTATATATATATATATATATATATATATATATATATATATATATATATATATATATATATATATATATATATATATATATATAAAGCAAATTAACAGAAACATAAAATTTACAATAGAAAAAGAATCAAACAACCCCATAAACTTCCTAGACTTAACACTAATTAGAAAAGAAAACCAAATTGAATACAAAATATACAGAAAACCCACACAAACAGACATCACTATACCTAAACACTCACTACACCCACATACACACAAAATGGCCGCATACAGATACTTAATAAACAGAATGCTAAATATACCACTTCATAACGACGAACGAGAAAAGGAGTACAACATCATAATACAAATAGCAGAAAGAAATAGATACAACAAAAAAACAATAGAAAAGCTAGTAAAACAAATCAAAAACAAACAAATCAACAAAACCGAAAAAAAACCCACCAGAAACAAACACAAAATACACAACATTCACTTATAACCACCACATCAAAAAAATAACACAAACACTTAAACAATATGACTTAAAAATGAGCTACAAAACCAATAACAAAATAATAAACAAAATAAATAAAAAACAAGAACACAACCCACATGAATTAAAGGGAATATATCAAATAGAATGTAACACATGCAATAAAAAAAATATAGGAATGACAAAGAAATCAATAGAAACAAGATTCAAGGAACATATAACAGCATTGGATAAAATCCACATACCTAGCTACAAATCAAACGTAGCTACACACATTCACGACACACAACACCAAAAACCAGACATCACCCAATTAAAACTAATAAAACATGTTAAAGACCACAAAAAAATGGAAATCTGGGAACAATACTACATTCAACAAACAAACAATAGAAAGCAATTAATGCCGGAACAAATCCAAGTACAAACATTTAAACAAAACTTAATAAAGGCCATATAAATAGACAAATTATTAAACCACAGTGATCAAGACAGGAGACCAATACACACGACACAGTCCGAAGGCACAACCAATCAGAGAACAGGAAACCGACCAATAGAAGCTTACGGCGCATGCGCCACCTACAATCTCCGACGTAGACCAGGCAGGAGCGATAGCAGTCAGTAGCGTGCTGATGATGAACCGGGACGGTTCGAAACTGCAGTCCACGCAAACCAATAAGAAATCACAAACGTACAGCAAACAAATAAATTATATATATATATATATATATATATATATATATATATATATATATATATATATATATAAAGTTCTTTATTATGAATAACTGGCCATATACTAGGGCCTGCCATAAGACACAGTAAATAAAATAGGTAAACATAACATACAACGTACAACATTCGAAAGACCCTCGGTGGTTCAGAGGTAAGAACGTGTGCCTCTGAACCGAAGGGTACTGGGTTCGATCCCAGGGTTCTCTTTTAACTTTTTCAGTACAAACTGTAACATTAACATCAACCGAGGTTCTGGCATTGTATTTGAGCAAGTTGAATGTCTGCACGTTCCGCCCTTCGGAGGGGGCGTAAAGCCGTCTGTCCCGTGTCCATGCAATGTTGGGCACGTTAAAGATCCCTACTCTCCTTACAGAAAGGCAGGGTTTCGGCAAAATTTCCAGGATAGTGAGGTGAAACTGGTCTCTGGCGTCGGTGATTGGCCATAGTCGCGGAAATAGGCCGACGTTAAAGAAACAAAACACACACACACAACATTCGAATACAAATATTAATAAGGTAATCTAAATATATTAAAAAAATAAACATATCAACTTATCTGCTAGAGTTACTATATAAACAATTTCTAAGAATGTACACAGATAATTGTAAAATTTTTCAAACAACTTCATAATCTCATGATTTAGGAAATCCAATTTTTTTCCTAAAATTAATGTAATTTTTGAATAATTTTCCCCTTGCACCAAACAGGAGACCTATTAGTGATAAATTTGAACATTGAATTTAGATTTATGATACTTTATTGTAGGTTTGTAAATAAGACACTTTTCTTCTTGAATTTTGACAGGTTGCTACATATTTATCTCCAAACGTATGGTTGGATCGATAATATAACCTATTCCATGGTTTTTCTCAATTGCTATGATGTCAGTCATTCTGGTGCTCCCAGTTTCTGAGGGCTATGAACTTATTCTTCCCCTTGGGAGCCTTTCTCTCTGTGGGTACAAGCAAGTAGTCCACCAACTTCATGATGACGCCTGTTTCGCCAGTTCTCTGTGGGTGCAGGGCCCGTGCACACGTGCAAGAGTTTTACATTCGTTACAGTGTCAGCAACGGGATGTATCGATACTGCGACCAGAAATACTATGAACAAGATCCATATTACATGTCATTTGCAAACAACCACGCCATTCTGATGTTGTTAATCTTTTATGATTGTATAACCAATTAGTTGCTTGTTTAACCTACTGGTAAGTAACTACCGCTGGAAATTTTTGTTTCTCACCATTGTACATGTGCATTGTTCATTTCGCTAAGAGTGAGTCTAGTTGGCTTGGTATTGACAGAGTCCAAACTCATATTTAAATCGTTGTTGAACACAACTTTCTTCTGTTTTCAAATGATTCTAATTGGTTCATTAACTGAATGTATTTTGAATTTGGTTGGAGTATTAATTTATATAATTGCTGTAAAAACCTTCCCAAAATGTATTAAAAATTTGAAGACCTTTGACTGACTTTAATGAATATGAGAACCATTTGGTGTATCATTTGAAATTCGGAGAATTTCTTTAACGGAACTTCTTATATTTTGTCAATGTCATCAAGAAAGTTTTTGATTAGTTGTTCGAGAGGGACAAGAGGGTAAATTAAACATGCTGATAGAAACTGATTCAAGGCAACAAGTTTTTCTTCACAATTGAGTAAATTTGATTTTGTTAGCGTTAAAAGTTTTCAGGAAAATGTCCGTATACCTAGTAACTTCTTGATCATAAAATATTTCATTAGGAAAACTCACTACCAGATATTTAATTTTTTCATTAGCAGCTTTAGAAGTTATAAATTCATTTGAATTCAAATATATAATTTCCTGTTTAAGTTTACCCCTTTAAGTTAAAATCGCTGATGATTTAGATGAATTGGTAGTCAATTCCATTTTTTTAAATTCATTTCCAACAGTGTGTAATAAATTTTGGACATAGCATTTTTTACCAACAAAAACAATGCCATCAGCAAATCCTAGCACCGAAACTGGTTCTGTGTTTGCAGTCAACTGGAAGCCATAGCAACAAGCAACTACTTTTTCTGTGAGTTCATCGAAAATATGATTTACTCATATATTAAACAGCAATTTAGAGAGTGGAGCCTCTTGCAAAACATCTGTATTAACCTGGAAACATTTCGATTTTTGTGATTCTAAATCAATTAATGTTTTATGTTTTGCCTGTAAATTAAAAAAATAGATTTCGGAGTTTATGTGGAATCCGATTTTTTCAAAACATTATCCAAATGATAGTGACCAACTAAATGATATGCCTTAGATATGTCCAAAATAATAATCGAAGCATTCCTTTTGAATATTCTCGTATCATTGAGGATATTTTCTAATATACAGATATTAATATGGCAACCGGGCATTTTCATGATTCCTCTTTGGCTTTGGATTCTAATTATTAATTTCCGTAAATATTTTTCAACGGTTCTCCCAATGGTTCTTCTAATTAATGATAAAATATTAATCGGTCTCCAGTTTTTGAAATCCTTTTTGTTTACAGATTTATAAATCGGAACTGTTCTGGTGGTTTTAAAATTTACAGGCACTAAATTATTTCGAATCATGATTGCATTGATTATGCTGATAATCTCTGGAATTTTTGAATGGGTCTTAACTGCCCTCATGATGAGTCTATTCGGTCCTGATGATGTGTCGATAGCTATACTGTTAATAGCGGCCTGCATTTCTCCATGAGTAATTTCACAATTGTAATTTTCATTGATATGTTCATTTTCACCTTAGATCAATTTGAGTAATAATGGTTTAGAATCATTGGATTTTTCCAAAATTCCGAAAAATAATTATGGGCGTCTAAGATTTTTAGGTTAGACAAATTGTGTTTACCTTTCTCAAAAATTCTAAGTATTGGTTTTTGTCTCATATTATAATAATAATATTGTGTGATTTTATCTTTATCCTTAGCATTAAGTTTTTTGGCGTAGAGACTTTCGCTGTGAATTAGTTACATCAAAATTGTCATTTCTCAATCTAACGCCTTTAAATTTTTTCGCTTTATAGAATCCAATGGCAGGATGTTTAGGATCAGGCAGAATAACAACGCTTTCAGAAAAAAAATCACAAAAATCTGAAACGTCTTGACTAAAATCAAATTCTTTGCAATAATTACATTTTTGAAAGGCAATTTACCATTCATTTATTTAGGTATTGAATGCTCTTAGATTAGGATTATCTGGACACGATAGATTATTGTTGTTCTTGCTGCCATCGTTTCCATTATTTTTAATTAAGTCAGTAAGTCAGCTCGACTCAACTCATTGGCTTTTAAATAAATAACTTTCCTTATATTTCTGGGCTATAAATTATATATATATATATATATATATATATATATATATATATATATATATATATATATATATATATATATATATAAAGGCTTAGGTATGTGAACATTCGTGCGCCGCTGATTTGCATATATTATTTACTTATATTGCTTATTAAGAAATTTGTAACCTCGTGCCTTCAAAAGGGTGGCTTTAAAAATGTCCTACCTTACAACTGACTTAAATAAAAAAGAAACAAATTTATTAAAAGGATTGAAGAAGGAATTGTGCCTCGGCGCAAAATTGGCACGCTTTATATCTAATATGCATATTGTAGATAAGATGATTAATATCTTCCCGGGAAATGTTGTGTCAAGACAGTCTAACCCCACAACGTCGATTTTGTGCATCCAGTATGAGATAATGCAAGCTAATACCTATTATATTCCAAGCATGTTAGTCGGGTAATAGCCATGGAAGAGTTGTAACATTGGCTTGCTGTGAGAAGACCCTTGCAACCGCAGTATATAGGTAATCTAGCATTATCTTGCCAAGAAACTAAATTTTAGGTGGCCAACTTCAACCTTGACAAGTTCATTGGAAGCGATTTTAGGGAAATGACAAAAAACGACGTTTGTTTCTGTTATTAATAAACGAGTGATGTCATTAGTTACGTTTGATATGTTACAAGCCAAATAAATGCCTTAAAAAATCTGTGATCACAAATTTGGTTTTAATTGGAGGCTAAATTGTGAACATTGCGGTATTTGCATGTTAACATCCGTGACATGTCGGGTATTGACATAAAATTAGTTTTGAAAAACCACAAAAATAAAGACTAGGAACGCCATTTATTAAAGAAGAAATAATATAAACGCATTTAAACAACAACCAGCTTCTTCAACCTCCACCAGAGTTTGTATTGCAGCTCTGTTAATCTTTTCCACTGCTGTTGTCCACCAAAACATTTTTTTAAATAAGATAGTTTCCTCAGCCAATCCTCTCCCGAATTTATTTAAATAGTTTAGTTGCACTCGTTTTCTTTTCTTTTTAGTGAATTTAAAAAAAAATCACTAATGAGGGGATAGCGACTTTTGAATTTTGAAAAAATTTCTACAAATGAGCGCTATTTAGGACCCCTGAAACCCAAATCCAAGGTCGGTTTCAGACTTTATATGTTTATATATATATATATATATATATATATATATATATATATATATATATATATATATATATATATATATATATATATATATATATATATATATATATATATGTGTCACACCGATAAAACCGAAAATAATGCGCCGACGACGATCAAATTAAGGGAATGCCGTTCTTTTGCAAGTGACTTGGATAAGATTACATACTGCTTTGTTTTAATCAGTCGGACTCCCCCGTCCGTCCCAGTTCTGAGCTGACTTTTAATGTCTCTAATTTCGACCACGTTAATTATAATCCATGTTTATAAGAAAATAAATTCGAGGCGCAGCAAGTGCGTTATGGTAGCAATATTTTATTAAAATGTGCTCAGCCCAAATAGATTAAACAATGGCTTTTTTTAATTAGATAGTCGGATTCCCCGGTCCGTGCAAGTTCTGAGGTGACCTTTAATGTATCGAATTTCGACAACGTAATTATAATGAATGTTTGTAAGGAAAGAAATTCGGGACGCAGCAAGTGCGTTATTGTAGCGAATTTTTATTAAATGCTTCAAATTTAAATAGCTCAATTTACTATTAACCTATAAGGTTCGTTGGCCATGAAACTAATTTTTTCGGGAACATATAAAGTTTATTTTAGAAACATTTTTGTACATCTTCAAACGTAAAGTTATTTCGATGATATATGGTACATTGTTTCTACTATATAGCTCATACTGGTAACCAACTTTGATGCCTGCTTTCTTTAAAAAACTCTTATTTGCTATTTAAAACATTTTAATGAATATTCACTACCATAACGCACTTGTTGCGTCCAGATTTTTTCAGTAAATACACTAATATGAGCAACACTTGGTGTGACTTTTGGTTTTTCTACCTTTTTTAATTAAGTTTGATCGGTTCCAGTGTCATTCAGATAACCAGTTTCATTCCTTACCGAAACTTCATTAGATGTTTTTGGCCTTATTGGTTCAGACATCTGGAATTTAAATCGTCATTGCGCAGGTTACTTTACGACGCTCTGAACGCTTTTCAGTCCAGTATTTGGGCATATACTACGAGTTTGTGAAGTTTCCTATTTTTATAAAATCTGGATGTAGCGTTCTGGGCTCATAAGTTAATTTGTCTTTTTTCTTTTAGTGAATTTCATTAAGAAAATTAAAATTTGGGAATTACCTTTATTTTGTTAATGGCTTGGATGAGTTCGTTCGTCAGATCCTGACGCCAAATTGTTCTTAACAAAAAATTAAAAAATATTTTTCAAACGCAATATCTCCCAAATTGTTTGTGACTGAAACGAAAATTTACAACTTAAAAGAACATAGACAAGCGTGACTGTGTACCAATTTTCAAGTCCTTTGATCAAAGAAAAATAAAGTTATTCTAAATTAATATTAAAATAATCCTCGACATCACTTGAGATTCTGTAATGGAATATCTACAATGTTAGATAAAGACAGATGGCGTTACCTGTACTGCTATGCTATTTAAATAAATCATAGATAGAAACAAATGGAAGTTACATTGTTGCAACATGTCAGCATGTAGAACATTGAAGAGAACTACGACAGGGACGCCATCTCGGTGCGGAACCAGGTCGTATGTTGTCACGGCAGCTCTACTTAACACAAAATGTTATAGGTGGAGACGCGTATAAGGTTTGATATTTTACAACTGACTTTTAATTAACCTAACATATTTAAAACATGGAAATAAATATTGAAAATAAATATTGGACGATGGTTATAAATGAAAATTGTGAGGTAATGACTTAAAGCAATACAATTTTGTGTAAAATAGAAAATCTGTATATCAGTAAATCATATTCTAAGAGCAGTGTTAACACTTGGGTTTGAATGTTTCTTAATTGAGCCACGACAGGACCCCTTAAACATTATTATTATTGTATAACCGGGGGACATAACTAATGCTTTATGTAGTAATAGCAACCATATCGGCATTTTTATAGTTTATATCCGTGCGAAAGACAATATTTGGTAGGTTCGTTGTGTTTAATTTAGTACAACGGGCGTCAATGATCTTTGCAATTATCAAGACTTGGTAGTCCAGTTTAGTATTGGACAAAAACTAGGTTCATACAGTCGCGAATTGCGAGATCGCCGCGAAACGTATTCCTATTGGTTTATTTAAAATAATATCGTAAAACTGTTTTTTTTTTAGATTTCATAAATGTGTTTGACTAATTTTTGTGTGCATACAGTTCGAAGTGATTTTTAATCAAACTTATGGCTCTTAACACACGATCAAAATGTCTTCTCTACTTTTAAGTTTGTGTAGCCCTATGTTAATTAATGGCCACCTTTAGCATACTTACTTACCTTGTGCTTATATATGTAATATAAACATAAAAAAAGAAGTGAAACAGCAAGCGAATTTATTTGTTTTAGAGCTTTATTCGATATTATCTGAATAAGTCATTATAGGCGACGTTGTGGGATGTAATTTCGGTAATATTACAGTTTACTGCATTTAAGGTTTTAATTTTTTTTTCATAAACATGCTTAGAACCCTTCTTGGATGCAAAAGCCACAAGGCAAATACTGTGCAAACAACCTCTAAGAAACTTAAGTGACCAATAATGAATAGGGTTGCAGGGTGGGGAGGAAATATGAGCGGAAAATGCTAAAAAAATATTTAGTCGGACTTTGAATAAATGTGTTTTTCACATTTTGCAGCAAAATCCCCTTTAAACCCTGTTTACCCCGCACCGCATCCATATTAGCCCAAGTCCAGTAACATCCTTGGGGGTTGCTCCCAAGAAATTTTTCTTGCGCTTTATGCTTTGCAGGTAGTTGTATGCATGCACAAGGGGAAGAAGAACCCTCTGTGGTTTTGAGTGAGGGGGCAGAAACCCTCTTCAACCTGGTGGTCCTTCTTCCCCTTCTGCATGCATCACCCTCAATGCATGAACCACGGATTTTTTTTATGTTAAGCTTTCTATTGTATTTTCTGTTGAGTATATTTCCTGTTTATTAATTTCTTTGTTTGAGTTTTCTACTCAAATTACTGTATAAATATTTATGATAGAGCTCATGTTTTTGCTTGCCTTTCTTTACCTTATTTTTTACTGTTCCTAAGTAAATAAAGTAATGTTTTATAACTTTCAATATCAGGCTAAATTACTATAATATATTGCTCTTATCAAAATTCACTACCTTAACGCACTTGCTGCGTCCACAAGTTTTTTTTTTGATTTTCTAATATTTGTCAAAAAGTATGTCCGGCAGTTGGTAAGAATGTCAATGTACTGGAAACACTCTTCACAATTTTTCTGTTTTTGGAAGACTTAGTTGTAGTAACCAATGTGATATGATTTCGATAATAATAGAATTTCATTTTGTGCGCCTCAACTATCGCAAAACAGCCTGACAATTTTCGTGCTGCAATGAACTCGAAATTAGCTATCTCATTCCAATTCTCCTGGTGATCCAAGTACGTCACGTATGTCATGACCAACGTTGGATTAATTTTTCCTTTAGAAATTTCGCGGATAATCGCAAAACAGTTAAAATTTAACTGCATGCTAAAATAGGCGGTTTGATCTGGATCTTTCGGCTAGGTGAGTTTTTTTGACAATAAAACTAAACATTTTCATCTCTAGATTATCAAGTTTGAAAAATTTGTAGAAATATTCTGCTCGCATTCATACACACGCTGCTGAATAGGTGGCTTGGATAAGTTCGTTAGCCAGGAAAATCCGCCGAGGTTTTCCCGGAAAAGTTTGTGTTTTATTTTTATATCTCCGGAACTAACAAAGTAAGGGCAACCATGGTACGCGGATTTATATTATTATAGGTAAGCTACCTACCAAAATTTAGCCATCTAGGTTAAAGGAAAAAAGTTACAAGCATTTAAAGAAAAATAAATTTGGGTTTTCCTCAAAACGTCAAAAGTCGCGATTTTAAACGTCAAAATTGATAATATTTAGGCAATGAACCTAAAACTAATATGAGCTATGGAAGGAAAATGTCTCAAGAATAATGTTTTACAAAGCCTGAAGTCTTAGTTTCAATCGTTATTGTCCTTCATTTTTCCAAAATATTCCCAGAAAATTCATTTCAAATAGACCCTTTCTCTGATGCTTTGGCAGTAGTGTTGGCTATAGAGTTTATCGGTTAATGGTATATTATTTATGTCGAATTTTCGTAAAAAATCTCTAAAACTCAATATATCCGTCATTATGCAAGATACGAAAAAAAATTGTATACATTAATTATAGGGTGTCTTGAACTACATCTTAAAAATATATTTCTGCAATTACAGAGTGGCCCATAAGTCGTTGGTGATTCAAATTCTCTTTTTTAGTGAATTTTCCTTAAAAAATTCACTAATGGGGAGATTCGTGTTTATATATACATATATCGTACCGAAAACTAAGAAAATAATAGACCGATCTTGATCAAATTTGGTGAGTACCTTCCTTTTGCAAGTGGCTTGAACAACTTCGTTAGCCAGGAAAATCTGACTAAGTTTTCCCGGAAATGTTGTGTTTTCTTTTTAAAAAAAATCATATTTCCGAAAATAACAAAGTGAGGGCAACCAAATTTGGGATGCGTATTTGTATTACAAGGAGTGAACCATGTACCAAAATTTAGCTCTCGAAGTTTAAGGACAAAAAACTTACGGGCAACAAATTTTGGAGTTTTCCTCAAAACGTCAAACTCGCAATTTAAAACGTCAAACTCGCAATTTAAAACGTCAAAATTGGCAATGTTTAGGCAAAGAACGAGAAACAAATACGGATTGTGAAAAGAAAATGTTGCAAGAAGATTGTTCTGCGAACCCTTAGGTTTCAGATTCAACGGTCATTACCCTTCATTTTACTAAAATGTTTACAGAAAATTAATTTCAAATTGACCCCCTTCTCTGCTGCTTTGGCTGTCGGTTTAGTTAAGTTGTAGGTTTACTGAAATTTATGGTTTAACGGTCTATAACTTTTAGCTAATTTCGTAGAACAAATTCGTTATGCATTGTAGCATTTTTTATGCATGTTTGTAAGAAAAAATCTGTACGCAGTAAGTGCGTTTTGGTAGCAAATTTTCATTAAATCCTTCAAACTAAATTTGCTATTAACGTAAGTTTTGTTGGTTAGGAAACCAACATTTAACTTTATTTCCGGAAAATTTTTGTATGAACGCAGCAAGGGCGTTTTGGTTGCGAATTTTTATTTAATGTTTCAAATTTCAATAACCCAATTTGCTATTAATCTAAGGTTCATTGGCTAGGAGACCAGTTTTCTCAGAAACATTCAAAGTTTATTTTCGGAAAATTTTTGTACATTTTCAAATAATTATTTTGATAAAATTTGGTACATTGTTCCTACTATATAGGTTATACCGGTAGCCAAATTGATGCCTGCTCGCATTAGAGCGATATATTTGTAATTAAAAATATTTTAATGAAAATTCACTTCCATAATGCACTTGCTGCGCCCAGAGTTTTTTAATTGAAAACTATTAACGTGCAACAGATATCAGTTTTAGGGGTGCTGAATTCAACGTTAAATTTTTTGACAAAAACATTCCTTGACTTCCAGCTCTGTAATCATAGTTTTGTTGTACATTTTGCAAAGTTTTTTTTAGTGCAGTATTTAGGCATCTATTAGCGATTATATATATATATATATATATATATATATATATATATATATATATATATATATATATATATATATATATTCTCTATCTAGATGACATGCATAGGCACTGTTGGTGCGTAAAATGGTTAAAAAAATAATGCTTTTATAAACTGATCTTAAAACATAGAATAAATGAAAGCAGGTAGCAGAAAAAATCCCAATTAAGCAATATCTTTAAGTTTTTAGTAAAATGGAGCTGACCCAGAAAGCGAGTATCTGTCGCTACTTGCATATAAAACAACCATCCAATAAATTTCTGTCTGATTTTTTCACGCATTTGAATTCATCGCGGTGAAGGAAACGTCTTTCGCAATGCAAATTGTAAATTAAATTCACAAGCCAGCGATGGCTCTAAATCATTCAAATGGTTCAAATGCTGCTTGATAAATTACCGAATAAATTCACATAATTTCGCCATCGGAACTTGCAAGAACGTAGAAGAGAAACAAAAAGGGACAAAACGGGAAAGACAGCTTTGATTTCACTTGTTTCTGGAATAAGAAACGTTCATTTGTAGGTGGCCATGAACGGTGAGAATAAGTGGTAGTGGAAAGGGGTGGCAAACTGGTAGAGTTATTAATTCAAGACGTAAGTGCAAGGAACAATGGAAGTCAACTTCAGAGAAGGTGCAATTTGAATTCAGATTAAGTTTCTAAACCAGTGTAATGTAAATTTGAAAAGTAATATGATAACGATGAACTTGAGTCTGATGTTTGTGTGTGATGAAATGGTAAAATTTAAAACGATAACCAGGCTGATTGATCTACGGGTTCCATATATATGATTTAAAGACTTAAATTTATTATTACCTATGTATTTAATTACCTAACTAAAAAGTACCGGATGTAAAATAATTTGGTTGCCCTATAAAGAAGCTAAACGTAGTGTTTCAAATAGACCACAATACTACCTAAATCAATACTGTAACACTGTTGACACACTAAGGTCGGCAATTTGTCTGATTGAAAAACCAGCTTCCTGCATACCAACATCGCCCCATTTCGAACTCACTTAAATGAATATATATATATATATATATATATATATATATATATATATATATATATATATATATATATATATATATATATATATATATAACAAGTCTATTGTCATATCAAGTAAAATGTCAAAATTATACTAGTGAGAATTTTAATATTAGTTAAGAAATTTGGTGTTATATTGGAATGAGTTCTCTTTTATAGGTAGTGGAATACTAGAGGCAGCTGCAGGAGTGTTATTGATAGAAATGCAGAAGGAAGAAACATACGTTGAACAAAATTTTTAAAGAGACATTTTATAAAAATATTTTGATAGTATAGTTTAGAACATGAAATGAAATTGTGTTAACTGCAAGCACAAGGTTATGCTTATTTGTGGAACATACTGTAAAATTTGAATCAATAAAACATACTATACATACTATACTATATATATATATATATATATATATATATATATATATATATATATATATATATATATATATATATATATATATATATATATAGTAAGAAAGAGTTGAAATAATTACTCTTTTTTTTTTCAAAAATGATGACTGTGCCAACCTTACCGCAAATTGGTTTAATGAACGACATCCGAATAGACATGCTAACAGAAAATACATTTTGAACTTAGTTGCAAAGTTTCGCCAAAGTGGTTCAGTATCCACCAAAAAAACAGGATTCTGAATGTGAATATCCGGGTAGAAATGAGATTACTGAGATTGAAGTTTTAGGACAAATTGATGCAGACCCAACTTTGAGCACGAGAAAATTGGCCACTGTTTCAAACATCAAAAGAAGAACTATTCAGCGAATATTGAAACATCATAAATTTCACCCGTATAAAATTCATCTTGTACAACAACTGAATTAAGATGATTTTAATCGGCGGCTGGAGTTTTGTGAAGTTATGACTACACGAATAACTGGTAACGGGAACTTTCTGTTCAACATCTGTTTTTCAGACGAGTGTACGTTTTTATTGAACTCTACAGTCAATCGTCATAATTATCGTTATTGGGCAGATAATAATCCAAGATATTTTCACGAAGTGCACACTCAAACTCCATAGAAATTGAATGTCTGGACTGACATTTTTGGAGACCGTTTAATCGGACCAATTTTTCTTGATGGGAATTTGAGTGCCGAAACGTATTGGGAGTTACTAGAATATATCGTTTACCCTCTACTAATTGACATTGTTGAAAATGATGATCGCCATCAAGAAAATCAATTAGTGTTTTAACAATATGGAGCTCTTCCGCATTTTTCACAACGTATTAGGGAGTTTTTGAACAGAGAATTTCCAGGAAAATGGATTGGGCGTAGAGGTGCTATTGAGTGGACCCCTAGATCACCGGATTTAACTCCTTTAGACTTTTTCCTATGGGGCCATTTGAAGAGTAGAATTTACGCAACAGAACCGGAGTCTCTGGAAGAATTACGACGACGCAAAGTTGAAGAATGCCGTCTAATAACTCCACAAATGCTCCAGAATGTCAGAGCTCGTTTTGAACAAAATTTGTACTTTTGTATGGAAGCTGGTGGTCAATAATTTGAACACTTACTTAACTGAATAAACATTTTTAAACGTTTGGTTTTGGTTTTTAGTTTTTTTAACGAAAAATTTACTAATTAGTGCATTTCTTATCACAATGAATGAAATACGTTCTTGCAACTCCAACTGTGAATAATTTTTAAACGAGTTGATAAAACTTCCAAAAAGATTAGTCTGCTGAATTCAGAAAAGAAAGAGCTTTCAAATGATGCAACACTCGACCCATATTCCCTATTTAAATTATAAGGGTCGTTATCACCACCCTTAAGGGGTTGATGTGACAAAGTTGAGTTTTATGTCAAAACATGTCGCTCTCAATAATAAAATTGACGGATTTCAGCGTTTCTTAAAAAAATAATTCACAGGACGCAAATAGGTCTGTTTCGTTTTCAATGCGCCACCCTGTATATATACACATATATAGTATTCAACCGATAACTCAAAAAAATAATTGACCAATTTGGATGAATCACGGCAAGTACTGTTCTTTTATTAATGGCTTGGATAAGTTCGTTAGCCAGGAAAATCGAATATGGTTTTCCGGGAAAATTATGAGTTTTCTTCCGAAAAATGGATTTTTTCTCCAAAAATTACAAAGCTATTTTTATGAAATTTAATGGATATGTTGCTTTGTGAAAGGTTTTACAACATATCAAAATTCAACTTTCTAAATTTATAGAAAATGGAGTTATTCAAATTTGAATTCAAAATTCACTACCATAACGCACTTGCTGCGTCCCGAACTTTTTCTTTTGCTGTAATTTTAAGTTTTATTAGGGTGATACAGCCGCAAATACATCTTTTGACAATTTTGAGAAATGTGATATATTACGTTGTTTTATAGAATGCAACGAAAATGAAAATCACGCATCGCAATTATATTGGTACTTGTTCGGCATATTTTGGTTCGATCATAAGGTATGTTAAACTTTTATTACATTTTTTTATAAGTTTTTTTTTAAAGATAGCCGTATAAAGCTTTATTTAGGAAACTAAAAGAACGATTGATATAGGGCCAGTTTCTCAACCACAAGCTAAAAAATATAAATTTTCTGAGCAGGAAACCCAAGAAATTATGGTTCTGCCTAGTATAGCAACAAGTACTGTGAATTCAGCTAGAAGACAGAAGATGGTGTAGGGGTTTCAAAATTCAGGGTTCAAGAAATAATGAAGCATTAATATTAACCATATAAATATAAACAGTTAAAAATCTTCATCCTGGAGTTGCACAACATCTATAACATTTAAGTATCGACAGATATTTTTATGAAAAGTTATCCTGTTGGACGGCGCATACGTAAGCAGTGCTGGAATACTAAATAGACACAAGAACATATTTTGGTCCCAAGAGAATCAGCACGTAACATTTCCGCCGCAATACCAAGGTAGATTCAGTTTTAGTTTTTCTTGTTTTATCTTGTGAAATATAATTAGGTTTGATATCTACGAGTGCATCTTAACAACAAACAAATACTGAAAGAAGTACTGCCGGATTTATGTGATAATATTTCATTGCCTCATTATATAACATATTTTTTCAACAAGATGGTGCTCCAGCGCACAACTCAAAAACATTAAAACAATATTTAGATAATTTGTTTTCTAATCAATAAATAGGCACCTCGGGTCTTAGGGTGGCAGCACAGGTCTTAGCAATGGTCAGTTTTAGATTTTTTCTTGTGGCGATACCTAAAAAAATTTTTTTTTGTACTAGGCGTTCTACAAAGGAGTACTTGCGTAACGCCGTTAAAACAGAGCTGATAAATCTGGAGGCCAGGCCAGTTATTCTCTTAAACGCTTTACGATTAATAAGGAAAGTTTGCCAGATTTACAAGGAACATAATGGAAATCATTTTGAGCAATATTTTTAAATATTAAAATTACCTATTGTATTTTTGTTTGTTTTTAAATTTAGCGTTTCTAATATTATAGGCTTAAGGATTTTATATCAATGTGCCATTTTTGTAATTTAATTATTTAAAATTACTTGATTTTACTTTGATATAGAATAATTATTATTCGCCAGAAAACATATAATAAAATATGACATATTTCATCTTTTAGTTTTCATAACAAACCCGAAAAAATTAAAATGTTAACTGAAGGTAAGTTCTCGGTAAGATCATTGTAAAAATAAGTAAAAATTCTGGACGCAGCAAGTGCGTTATGGTAGTGAATTTTCATAAAAATCTTTTTAATAACAAATATGTGTGTTTTTTTAAGAAAGCAGGCATCAAATTTGGTTACCAGTATAACCTATATAGTAAAAACAATGTGCCATGTTCCATTAAAATTACTTTATTGTGTGAAAATGTACAAAAATTTCCAAAAGTTAACTTAAAATGTTCCCGAAAAAAACACGTTTCTTGGTCAACCTTATAGGTTAATAGAAAATTGAGCTGTTCAAATATGATGCATGCATTATATTTCGATGGAAAATGCAAAAATGCAATAACATAAGGCGTGTTTGAATAAAAAAAGGAAATTTGTATCACCAACGACTTATGGGCCACCCTGTGATTGCAGAAATATTATTTTAAGATGTAGCTCAAGACACCCTATAATTAATATATACAAATTTTCTTCATATCTTATATAATAGCGGATATATTGAGATTTATTAATTTTTTACGAAAATTCGACAAAAATTATATACCATTAAATGATAAACTCTATAGCTAAGGCTACTGCCAAGCATCAGAGAAAGGGTCTATTTGAAATGAATTTTCTGCAAATATTTTAGTAAAATGAAGGACAATGTTGGTTGAAACTAAGACTTTAGGGTTTGTAAAACATCCTTCTTGAGACATTTATTTTACATTTAAGTTATTTGCCTAAATGTTGCCAATTTTGACATTTTAAATCGCCACTTTGACGTTTTGAGGAAAATCCCAATTTATTTATTTTTAAATGCCTATAACTTTTTGTCTTTTGACCTATATAGCTAAATTTGGGTAGGTAACTTACCTATAAGGATGTAAACCTGCGTACCGAATTTGGCTGCACTTACTTTGTTAATTCCGGAGATATAAATTTTTTTCGAAAGAAAACACAAAATTTTCCGGAAAAACCTGGGCAGATTTTCCTGACTAATGAACTCATCCAAGCCATTTGCAAAAGGAATTTTTTCACCAAATTTGATCAAAATCGGCCCATTATTTTTTGAGTTATTGGTGTGATACATATATATACATATATATATATATATATATATATATATATATATATATATATATATATATATATATATATATATATATATATATATATATATATATATATATATATATATATATATACATATATATATATATATATATATATATATATATATATATATATATATATATATATATATATATATATATATATATACAGTGTGGAACAGCCAAATGGAATAAATTCGATAACGGATAAATGAGGACGTGTTGGGAAAAACGCTTGGACACGTCGATTTGTATTTTTAACTGCGCATCTTTTTCAAGAAAAAAAAAATTATTTAGGGTGCGTCATGTGACAGTGGCCAATACCAACTTTCTTATTTTAAATACAAGCCCCTGTATATTATTAATTTTTTGGATTCTTCAGAAAATTCTAGACATAATTCATGTACAATGTCCTATACCTATTCAACTGTTTCGGAAATATTAAGTATTTTCAGATTTATTACAAAAATTAACATTAAAAATAGAAAATTATTTTATTTCACAAATTCTAATAAGAAATACTGATTATTTCTTAATAATTTAAAAAACAAAAAAAAATTAATGTCAATGTAGTAAATGTTCAAAATGCTCGCCACGAACATCTTGGCAACATGCTAATCTGGTATAGAAATGTCTTCTAACATTACTCAACATCTCAGGCGTGACTGATCTAATCGCAAGCGTGATTCGTCTTTTTAAGTCATCTAAGTTGAGGGGCTTAGTTTTGTATACAATACTTTTGACATATCCCCACAAAAAGTAGTCTAATAGCGACAGATCAGGAGATCGTGCTGGCCATTCTATCGATCCGCGCCTCCCTATCCACCGATTTGGAAAAATTTGGTTCAGGTACTGCCGGACATTGATTTGGTAATGGGGCGGTGCTCCATCTTGCTGAAACCATATTTTATTGGCAGGAACTTGTGGGTTTGCTGGATCTGGATATAAGTTTGTCAAAGTTGGCACGACATTATTTTGGACCAGTTCTAAATATTTATCCCCATTCAAGTTGCCATCAATGAAAAAGGGACCTACGATATGATTTCCAACAATTCCTGCCCAAACATTAACTTTTTCAGGATATTGCGTATGTTCCTCTCTCATCCAATGAGGATTCTCATTAAACCAATAGCGGCAATTTTGACGATTAACATGACCGTGAAGTGTAAATGTGCTCTCATCAGAAAACAAAACATCTTCTAATTGGATCACATTGTTATCTAACATTGCCATCATTTGTTCACAAAAATACGTTCTCCTATCGAAATCGTCCTCCATGAGCTCCTGAGTTGGTATCATTTTATAGGGATGCATTTTACTTTCCTTTAATGTTCAAAAAATTGCTGTGTGGCTAACGTTGAATAGTTGGGCTGCTTGTCGACCAGAAGTATGTGGGTTTTCTTGAAACTCAAGCGTAATATCCAATTTCGTATCATCACTTACTGCATTGGCAGCTACTTTTTTTATCTGTCTCACATGACCAAGCTCGCGAAACTGCTTTTCTATTTTGCTAATTGTTCCTTGGGATACAGGCGGCAAATTTGGAAATTTTTCGTGAAATAAGCGAGACACTTCCATCTGTGTCCGTGTGTTATCTCCATAACCAATCATTTGTAGAATGGTTATTTTGTGCATTTCTGTTAAATGAACCATTTTTCTGATATTATTACGTACAGTTAACGAAATTCAAACGGCAATAGCACTGACACTAATCACTACTGTCATGCAGGCAGACAACAAGTTGCTAAGGCTACGAGTTTTATACGAACAGAAAGAAAACTGTTTTTGTTTTTGTTTCATTTCATATCAGTAAAAAGAAACGCAGGAATGGTTTTTGTTTACTTTCTCACTATCAAGAGCTGAATGGGAAATAAGTATTGAATGCAATGTAGCGAATTTGTGAAATAAAATAATTTTCTATTTTTAATGTTAATTTTTGTAATAAATCTGAAAATACTTAATATTTCCGAAACAGTTGAAGATAGGTATAGAACATTGTACATGAATTATGTCTAGAATTTTCTGAAGAATCCAAAAAATTAATAATATACAGGGGCTTGTATTTAAAATAAGAAAGTTGGTATTGGCCACTGTCACATGACGCACCCTATATAATTTTTTTTTCTTGAAAAAGATGCGCAGTTAAAAATACAAATCGACGTGTCCAAGCGTTTTTCCCAACACGCCCTCATTTATCCGTTATCGAATTTATTCCATTTGGCTGTTCCACACTGTATATATATATATATATATATATATATATATATATATATATATATATATATATATATATATATATATATATATATATATATATATATATATATATATATATATATATATATATATATATATATATATATATAAACATATAAAAATTGAAACTGACCCCGGATATGTTTTCTGGGGGGCCTAATAAGCGCTCATTTGAAGAAATTTTTTCAAAATTCAAAAGTCGAGATCTCCTCATTAGTGAATTTTTTTTAAAGAAAATTCACTAATAAAAATAAGAGGTAAGGAAAGTTAGCAAAAATATATGGGTGTTTCGTTAAACAAGAGCTGTTTCGTCTATTGTTTTTAAAAACCTGCCCACTGTGCACAGCTTACTAGGGAAATCTAAAATATGCAATTCACTCAGCTATTTAAAAAAGAGCTACCCAGCTACTAGATAGTTAAAAAAGGTCCCGATGAGCTGAATCTAATAACATAAAAGTATTGAGGTGTTCCATAAAAAAATATCATATATTTGGTTTGAATCAGAAAATATGTACTTAATAAAAAAACTGTTTAAACCATTTAATTCTACGTAAAAAATCTGTTAGAATTAGTTTTTACAGTTTTATTACCTCATTAGAAGCAGTTTACACAAAAACTACACCTACCAAGATATAATTATTCACAAAAAGAATTTTGACACCAAAAACCAAGGTTACATGAAAATTTTCACACAAGTTCTTTCACGAAAATTCTTAGTTTTGTTGCAAAGATTGGCTAAGTAATCTTATACACCAAGTGTATTAAAATCATTACAAAAAAAAACTAAAATATTTACACAAAAATTTGCTAAACAAATTTTTTTCATGAAGGTTCGAAAACATTAAAAAAAAATAAGAACGTTATTAAGTCTGTCACTTTGAAGTTTGAGTTGACATTTGTGAAAACAAATTATAACTACCTATGTATATTAAGACAATGTAAATATAGGATAATCCAATCAAATTTATGATTTACCTTTTTTGTATCGAAGTTAGTTTAAATATTTTAGTATTTTCCCTCAAAAATTTGCTAAATAATCCCATAATCTGATCGGTTATTAGAATTGAATAAAAAACTGAAGAAACTTTGTTTAAACTGATCCATGCATGAATTATGGTATGCGATTATAAATGTAAATATTTACAAAACTAAAGTCTTTGGGTATAGATAATATTTTACAAAAGTTGAAGCAGAGAGCATCTTCTTCACTTCTGAAGCATAAAGTACAGGCGGTTCCAATCGAAAAGATTGAGCTACGGCAGTTTGAAATTTTTTCAGATGCACACACTATTTGATAACGCCCTGTATATAGCATCTCGATTTTTTCAATGAATGATATCAACAAAAACCTCTCCAAACGCGTTAGTTTAATGGAACTCCAATTATTGGTAAAAAGGCGGTATCACAATTTGTCATATGTGCCAAAAATGCGAAAGGTTTCAAAACAATTGAAATAACTCAACGATACGAGAACGATACTATTTGAATAATTTGTATTAAGTAAACTTTCTCTTCTCAATTTAGCGCTTGTAACTACTGGCACTGTGCCCCATGACAATCTTACACTTAATCCAGTTTTCATTTAAGTTACGTTATTGCATCCTTGCAGTAAAAGCAAACAATTCCCCTTTTTGCTCCGAAAGCACCAATTAAGCTTAACCAGTTTGTCCCGTTTCGTCGAATGAGCGTTCTTAAATTTAAACGTAGCTTAAGAGAAACGGATACCTCACAATTTGTTGACAAGGTAAATAAACAGGTCCCCAATCCTCAATGAACTTGTGTCTTAACAACTGGTTGAGATGCAATAGGGGGTAGTTTAGTAAGTAGCAAGTAGGAAGTAACAGAGGAAGCAAGCAGGCATCAGGCAAGATCAAGAGGTAAGGCAATCAGGTCACGTGTCACCGCTATACCGTTGATTGGTCTTAAAGCCGGTGTTGTACGGACCTAGACGGAAGCTAGGCTACAGCGGGAAACACGGGACTTGAGGACTGAAGCTTCACAGACACAGGGCTGGATAGGCTTGTTTTACAAACAAAAAAAGTGTATCATGTAGTTTGTTTGAAGTTTTTTTTTATACAATCGAAATGAAACTCAGTTTTTCAGTATTTGGGAACGTCTTGTTTTGCGATTCATTTCTAAGTAAGATTTTTTTAAATGTGGGAAGAAAAAGCGAAAATTAAAAACTGCTGTTGATGAGCGTGAGGTGACTTACGAGGAAGTATCAAAAAGTGCTTAGCCTACAATAGAACAAGCAATAAATTTTAAAAACAAAATTCTATCTACTCAATATAATCTCCTTTTACATATTTAGCAAAGCGTTAAGAGAGCAAATCTAAACCTCTGAAGTTTTTTATCTTGGTCTTCAAATCACCTCTTGACGGCACATGTGAATTTGTTGTTTGTCAAAAATCGTTTGTTTTTCAAATATTTTTGAGTTTCCTAAATAAATAATAGTCCAATGGTGCTGAATCTGGAGAATAGAGCGGGAGGTTAACCAACTCTAATTGAATTTTATCAATTGTTGGCACTGCAATCAACGACTTGTAGGCCGGAGGCTATTGCAAACAGAAAAATTTGAATTTTTTGGGCCATGGCGAACCGGAATGCTTTTAATATGTCGATCGATCATAGCGATTGACTCTTTTGTCTATACTGACAGGAAAACCCAACAAGTTTGAAGGATCTTTTTAGAAACAGTGGCAAAATTCTTTCCACAGTGTCAAATGGACGCGCTTTATCAGCGTCCAAATATCTCGAAAACAACTTTGCACCCAGTTTTCTCTTTAACAGTTTGTGATGAACGGTATAAAATAACTGCACAGTTTCTTTGCTATAGGTTTTAGCCCTACTTGTTGATCTTCTAAGGTTATTACATGAACAGAATCAATGTTTTTTTGTGAGCCTCGTGATCACAGAAATTCGTCTTCCCGAGTAGTTTTCATTTCTGTTATTTTATTGTCCACTTTCAAATTTCGCAACACAGTTTCTAAAAGTAGAATACAAAGGACATTCATCACCTAAATTTTCCGCATCAACAAAACTTTCTCTTCCTATAACCTTTTTAAATAACATTTGACAAATAAAACAGGCCGAACAGCTCAGTTGGCGAGGTGAGTAACCTCTAGAATCGGACTAGTAGGTCGTGGGTTCGAGTCCCGTATTCAGACAGTCGGTCTTTTTCACTCTAATGTGGAAATGCGGGTTTCTGATGAGTTGATGAGTTATGGGCGGTGTCCTCTGTCTATATGTGTATGTAAGCCCCGCCCGCACAAGTCAGAGACTTCTGTCTGCGGAGTTTCTCTACTGTGGGTTTATTATATATAAGTTGACAACTTGTGCTTGTTCAACTCACAATTTTGGTGGCCCTATACAAACTAGTATAATCTGACCTATTAAATGTCATTTTAGTTCTGCATTAAATTTAGTATTTGGTAATAAATATGGAATACAAATAGAGAATGATGTTTGTAAAACATTGCTATTGGTATCCAAAATGCTTATAGAGTAAGCATGGATTGGAGAGGTTAGGTAAAAGAAAAAAATCCCAAAAAATAAAGTTGGTTTTGTGCATCAAGACTTGCAGTACTTCTAATTTGGTAACTTGACAACTATTTTTAGTATGAAACCGTAGTTATGTCATTGTATACACTACAAATCTAACTTCACTTACTTTATAGGCACATTGTACAATTCTCCTTAATAAGATGTAGTGTCATATAGTGTTAACTCAAACTTTTTTATCAATAACAAATTTTTGTTAGATATGCCGTTTTTAAAAAGTAACAGCTCTAGTTTTTATCATAGCGACTAAATACCACTTTGCCATCTAGAAAGTTTTCAGGCTAACTAGATATCAATATGTCCACGTAGCTCAAAAGATTAGCAAATGAAAATTAATAAAGCCAGGAAAACCTTGAAGTGGAACTTGGCTAAGTAGATGTAGGAACACCAGAAATTACGCTGCTAATATTATACAAAGACACGTCGCGAAAACAAAACCAATGTATCTCTGATAACAACTATACTTATTATGGGGGCGGATCCTCATAATTCGGGACTGGCCTAAATACAGGAACTACGTGGTTATTATAATTTGAAATTTCAATGCTATGTAGGTATATATTGATATTTCTGCCAGAGTATGACATTAGGGTCATATAGTAATCAATCTGCGCACGCTAAAGTGAAGCGATTGCACGTTATCGGATGATAATAGGTGGAGCTCCCAGGGGCGGTCATTACGAACCTACAAAGAGGGTCTATCAGTCCAGTTCAAATTCACAAAGATTTGGAAGGGATATTGAGGGAAACTACCGTATCTTATGATGAATCCCACATTAGGATCCCC
Source organism: Tillus elongatus (assembly GCA_964006375.1). Classification (NCBI taxonomy): domain Eukaryota; kingdom Metazoa; phylum Arthropoda; class Insecta; order Coleoptera; family Cleridae; genus Tillus; species Tillus elongatus. Next base: position 116,071,597 of record OZ023264.1, read on the forward strand.
AATAAGGCTTTTTGCAAAATCAACTTCCCAATGGCCCTCATATAATATATATATATATATATCTCATCGTACTACTCAAAAAATGTTGAAAAGGCTTACAATCTTGTGCTGCATAATCAAAGCATAGGAATCAATCCCACCTCAGAAGAAACATGCTATTACCATACAGTATATGTCCTATCACAGCAACTTGATATAAACAGCTGTCTGTCCGATAGGTCCCACATGTGCTAACAAACTACCGAAAGAGGAACATACCTCTGATTTTTCGACAGTTATGAGACAGTACAGAGCTGACTAAACTAATTTTATTGGTCGTTTTGTAACTACCTATGAATCTTGGGCTCATCACTATGACTTTGAGTGTAGAATGGAGGTACAATGACTCTCCATTGGAAGCTTAAGGTTCAGTTGGCTGCTCGCTACTTTTTGCGATGCTCTGGGTGTTATTTGGCTAAATATTTGAAGTAAGGCTTTACAATCAACATTCAGTACTATGCAAATTTAATAATTGAGTTACGAAGATCCATGAAAGCATAACGTCGCCTAAAGTTGAGAAACGATGTTTTTGTCTACTGAGGCAATGATCGAAATCGCATTCAGTTATCGTTTTATCTGCCACCAACGGGGTTGGGTTTGAGCTACTAGACCATCCACTTTGGTTTTCGGATCTGCCACCAAGCAATTAGATACTGGCTTCAAAACTCAAAAAATACTTGAATGGGAAGATTTTTTTCACAGATTATGAAGTAGAAGTGGATGTAAATAAGAACTGGATGTAAGTAAGTGGTTTAATAAGTAGAATTGGATGTAAATAAGTGGTTTGAAGAATTCGGGGAAATATTTCCTCTGGAAGCTGTTTAATGTTGAAAGATCGCTGAGAAAAAAAAGTGTCAAAGTTGATGTTAATTATACTATATGAACAGAAAAAATTAAATCATACTTCTACTCATAATTCAACCAGTCACAGTTTTTATCACCACTAAGCCTAAGAAACTGACAGCTTACCACTTGCGACGCACTTTTCCAGAAAAGTAATTTATTCTCACGGAACTGCCAGAAAAAGTCGTACACCAAACTGAATTTTACCGACTGAGGCAATGTTGCATTCGTCACAGGTATATCAGATACCAAAGGGATTGAGCTTAGATGGAGCGCTTTGCAATTTGTCAGGCCCTACCCGGTAGCGCAACACATCCTCATTTTCCAGAAAGCTCTGCACGGTCTGGACATTTGCAAGAATTACCGCTTTCTGCATAACACTATAAAGATGCTCATCAAGGCCCAGTCTTTTTTTAAATGAAAATTCACTACCATAACGCACTTGCTACGTCCAGAACTTTATAATTTTTCATAATAATTGTACACTACTAGTACGGTGCATTACTAAAATTAGTACTTTAAATTTAAACAAACCTTAAAGATCGCTTTCAGAGGTAATAAGACGCGACTTAGAGTTGTACTTCAATTGAACTTCATAAAGTTAAATTTATTTACTTGAAGTTACAGTACAACGATATATATATTAAAATTTAAATAATATAAAAATTACAATAAAATACATATGAGTAATCTAATACCATTAAGGCTGGATGGCAAAGACTAACTGTTGAATATTAATGTTCGACATATATTTATAGACTATTAATTGCTGATCAATTTCCCCTCGGTAATGTCGCTGCACTTCAACCGGACGCTGAGTCGACGGAAAAGCCGGTGTAGCGCAACGTACCCATATGTGCTGACAGTAGCCTTGGTGTGTGTAGTATACCGGGTGGTGCAACCATAACTCCTCCGGGGCCAGATAGAAAATTTAGGGAAGCTAAATTTTCAAAGTGATATTCTCCAGGGGGATTTCTTCCATGGGGCATCTTTGTTGTTGTTGGTTGGTGTTGGATCTTGGTTCTTTGGTTGGTTTTCTTAGTCTCCATAAAGCATAGACTGCTATCAGGGCAACAATCACGTACAACAGGATGGTCCAGATGCTAGTAGACAGGCTTACTTTCGGATGTTGAACTGCATTCAATAATGACCGTTGGTGTTGTAGTTGATGCTTTGTTTTTTGTAATTCATCCAGATCTATTGATTCTAATTTGATTGGGGCTGTATTTACTACCTCTTGTAGCTGAAAGTTGGTAAGCTTCAACTTGGGTAGTTGGATGTGGTAGGTAGATACTATCTCATTGTGAGATGGGGAGAACATTTGCTTATTTACTGTCATTTGACATCCTTCGGGGATTTGAACCAAGTAGCTTCCTTCTAGATTTGTGGTTTCTTGTCGGCTACGGCATCGTTGGTGTGCTGTACTTTCACGGGGGAATACCATTATCCATTTGTTTGCACTTATCTTCTGGCTCTTCATCTGCTGTATGTTGACTGGGTGGTGTTCGCAAGTTTCGTATCTGGTGGTGAACTTGACCAATTGGACTTCACAAGGGCTGCTATTACTGATCTGATTCATCGTTTGACCTCTGCATAAGTAGTCTCCAGGGCTGACTTCTTGGCATAGTGTGTTTTGTAAGTTATAGCTTTCATCGTTAAGGGCTAGGTATTTGGATTGAGGGATGATGACGGTATAATTTTGACTAGGACCTTGTTTCACAGGAAATGCATAAAGGTGGTAATAGTTATAATGTTTAGATTCTACTAATGGAATTTCAATAGCAAACACTAAAGTATAATTTTTGTAGTAACACTTAATTATTGACACCTCCTCGTATAAAGCTACATTATTTGCATCAAGCTTATAGGGGAGATTGGTTACAAAACTCTCAATTCTTTTAAGTTCTATTAGAAAGTCTTCAGGTTCTAATATGGATGGATGCATTGTTTCTAATCTTGCAAAAGTTATTGCGTTAACTAATGTGCTTAAAATGCTTTTAATATTAATGATTTCTGTAATCAATTGTATATACACCATCTGCAGACGCATTATGTGTTCGTTATTAATTTTTTCCTGTTCGAAACCTAAAGTGATCAACTGCAAACGTTCCTCAATTTTGTTTTGGTTTAAAATGACCGAGGATATGGTTTTATCAAATTTTTCTATGGCCTGTTCTGTTAACATGATTTGATTATCAACTATTGTTTTAATTTTGTCTTGATTTGATGTTAATTGAGAAATTGCCGTATCATAACGTTCTGCATCGTCTGCGTCCATGTTGCCTGTTAAGGTCTTTATGATTGTACCTACAGCATTAACTAGTCCTCTTTTATTACGATTATTATTAGAGGGTATAATTTGGTTAAATATTTTTTGTGTCTCCACAATTTGATGGGAAAGGATATTTTGGTAATTTTGTATCTCGTTTTGATAAAGATTAGAATGTGTGGAATTGTGAATAATGTCATGGGTATCTTGGGACTGTTTATCTATGGAACGAAACCCATTGAGAAGTGGTGTTAAAGGGACTACTCGAATAATGGTCCATTTGTCAATGGAATTTTGCATTTTGCCCATGTTAATTGATAATAGTCCGGGGTTGTCATTGATCTTGTCTAATGTTATTCTTTGTCCTTGGGTTTGGATAAGGAAGATGGACCTGAAACATTAGGTCGTTTTAGATTTCGTAAATGACGTTTAGACAATTTTTTGTTTTTTCTTAAAGTCATTATATTTTTGTCAGATATGCTTACAACCTCGTAGGGGCCGTCAAATTTAGGGTTATTCTTGTTTCGTTTGTCTACTTTTGTATATACATGTGTTTGATCTCTAAATAAGTCGGTATCATTGGTTCTATTATTAGCGTTAGAAATGGAGCGAAGCTTATTTTTCTCTATTAATTCTTTCACCTTTTCATATAATATTTTTAATTTATTTTTGTGCGATATTAGATAATCTTGTAATAGCTTTTCATGATCATTTATATCGAAAATATCCCTATTAGAGGTGTGTCCAAAGGTTATTTCTAAGGGGGTGTGATTTGTAGATGTATGTATAGTTGAGTTGTATGCCAGAAGGGCGTAGTTCATTAAATATTTTATGGGGTCTTTAGTGTACGTTTGTCGTAATATTCGAACGTGTTCAATTAGTGTTGAGTGTAGTCTTTCAATGGGACCGTTAGAATTTGGATTTTTAGGTGTAGTAAAATGAATTTTAATTTTGTGAAGCTCTAAAAGATTTTGGATGATTTCCGTTCGAAATTCGGTTCCACTGTCCATAATGATGTGTTCGGGTGTGCCATAGTACGTAAAATACTGTATGAATGCATTAGCAGTTTCTACCGGATTCTTACTACTTATAGGTATTGCTGTCCCTAATTTTGAGAAAGTATCAATGATTGTTAAGAATACTTGATTTTCTATTATAAAGGTGTCAGCATGTATAACCTGAAAGGGTTTACTAGGGGTGTCTGTTAGCATTAAGGGTATATTGGGTGGATTTCTATCGTACTTGGCTCGCTTGCAAATTTCACATTCATTAATATAAGCCGTTATTTTTTCACGCATTTTTTGAAAGTAATACTTGTTGGATATTTGTTTTATAGTTTCTATTATACCTCTATGGTTAGTTTTTCCCTCGTGATAATTTCTAATTACCTCGTTAATCTCTTCATCGTCGGCTAAGGGCAGACGATGCTTGGGGCAACTGATAATAATGGGTGCATTGTTGTTAAATATTTTCACATACACTGAACAGAAATCTTGGTATAATTTTTCTGTTTCGAAATTAAAGTAATACCTTTTGCCTATTGTAGTATATTCCTTTAGAAAATTTATGATTGCTTGTCGATTATCATTTCTCGGGATTTGCACCAAATATTTATTTTGATTGTTAACCTTTAGTTGTTTTACTGGTCTTGGATTATTATGTACGGGAGATATATAATATTGGTTTAGTTGTTTTTCTATAGGAACATCTGATATCTGAATACCTATTTTTGGTTCTACATTTACTTGTGAATGATCACTGTCTCGTAAGTCGTTATTTTGTTCAAGTGTTGTTTTGTCTGTTCGGCTTATAGGTGGAATAGTGTTGCTTGAGGTGCTAGGAATTTCTACTGGAATAAAAGAGAGTTCTGGAGGGCTCATTGGCGGAATATATTCGGGTTCAGTTGGTTGCACAACGTCATCAAAATTTGGGGTGTTGAGCTGCCTTTGTAAATCTTGGAGAGGTCTTTCGTCCTCATCAAAATTATTAGCGATTGATGAAATTTCTGCATCCTCTAAAGCATGAACTTGGATGCGGGACAAGGAATCTGCGTTGCAGTTTAGAGACCCTTTTTTATAAATTATTTCATAGTCATATTCCTCGAGTTTTAAACGCCAACGTGTTAATTTTGAATTGGGTTCCTTTAGTTGCATAAGCCATACTAAAGGCCTGTGGTCAGTATATATATAGAACTTACGACCATAAAGATAGGGGCGGAAGTATTTGGTGGCCCAAACAATAGAAAGAAGTTCCCGTTCAATGGTGGAGTATCTCTGCTCTGTTTCATTGAGGGTACGAGAAGCATAACTAATAGGTTTATCATTACCTACTGACCCTTGAGAAAGGACAGCTCCAAGGGCAACATTGGAAGCATCCGTAGTGAGTATAAAGGGTTTTGTGAAATCAGGGTATTGTAATACGGGGTCATTCATTAATATATTTTTGCATGTTTCGAAAGCTTCTATAAAACTACTATCATGAACTATAGTTGCATTTTTTTTTAAGCATCGAGTCAATGGTTTTGTTAATTTACCGAAGTCTTTAATAAATTTTCGGTAGTACCCTACAAGACCTAGAAATCCTTTGATCTCTTTTCTTGTTTTAGGTATGGGGAATTCTCTTACAGCCTTTACTTTATCAGGATTTGGTTTTACGCCTTCGGACGTGATAATGTGCCCGAGGTAGGCTACTTCCTTTTTTAAAAATTCACTCTTGTCAAGCTGTATTTTTAAATTAGCCTTTCTTAACCTTTCGAATACATTTGTCAACCTTTCTATGTGTTCTTGCAAAGAAGTACTGAAAATTATGATGTCATCAAGGTAGGTAAAACATTTTTCATTTTGAATACCCCTAAGGATATTATCCATAGCCCTTTGAAAGGTACTAGGCGCTCCCTTCAACCCGAATGGCATACGCCTGTACATATAGTGCCCCCCTTCAGAGCTGAAGGCAGTTTTTTCCATATCTTCAGGATTCATTTCAATTTGATGATATCCTGAGGCTAAGTCTAAAGTGGTATAATATTGGCTACGACCTAATTTATCCAATATTTCCGAAATATTGGGTAAGGGATACTTATCACCAATAGTTTGTTCATTAAGACGTCTATAGTCTATGACCATGCGAAATTTTTGTTTGCCACTGGCATCTGATTTTTTGTTAACAATCAGGACAGGGCTATTCCACGGGCTGGAAGATGGCTGAATAATTTTTTGTCTTAACAAGTCGTCAATTTGTCTTTTGACTTCTTGCTTTTGAGCTTCAGGTAATCGATATGGCTTAACAAATACTGGGTTAGGATTAGATAACCTAATACTATGTTTAACTTGATTAGAAAATGATAATGGGACACCTTCGCAATAAAATATGTCTCTGTACTCGTAACATAAGTTTTCTATCATGTCTCGTTCTTCGTCATTAGTGTGATCAAGTCTTAATCTGTTTAAATTTTGAATTTGTAATTTGTCAATTTCATTAGCAGTACCATCTATGTTTTCTAAGTCGATATCTTTGTTATGATGAATGGAATTTAATTCGTTAGTTGAAACAGGTTCTGCATAAATAGCTTTATGTATAATCAGCTGTATGGGATTTTCATTACTATTCACTATAGAGGTTATAGCCTGGCCATTTGAAACTGTCACGATAGATGCAGGAATAATTACACCTGACTCGAGTTTTATATTATTTATTATGCCTATGTTGGAACTACAGTCTATAGGAAGTTTGACTATTGTTTCACATCTCGCAGGCAGTATTATGTTATTTAATTCTTGTGGTTTCGAGTTACATTCGCGATGTATGTCGTCGTCACATGGTAAATACAAGGGAATGCATGTATGCTTCGTTACCAATTTCCTATTATAAAAATCTATTTTAGCTCCCAGTTGTTTGAGAAGGTCAGTACCAATTAACCCATGATATTGATTATTAATGTTAAATACATAGAATTTAAATTTAGCTCTGCCTGTTTTAAATATACTTGGTAGAGGAATTTTTAGAATTTCATTATGAAAACTGGTTTGGTGAACAGATTTAATTTGAAATTTTTCATGCTCTATAAATTTGGAATAAAAATTATGGGCAATATTTTCACATAACAGCGATTTCATCGAACCGGTGTCAAGCATAAGTCGCATTTGAAATGAGGGGTTGATTTCGACCAGTATATAAGGCAATTTAGGGTGGTTTACAGAATTTATCTGTACTATATTTTTTTGTTTAGTTCGATAACCTGAATAAAATTTTGTTCGATGTTATCTGTTTGTTCAAAAGCTGCTTCAGGTCTAGTTTCTTCTTCGTACGTTTCATGATTCGTTTCGTCAAAGTAACGAGCGTCATCTTCAGGAATTGTATAAGAGTGTGTTTCTGAAGGATAATTTTCATAAGATTCGTCATAAACAGGGTTGTCTGATTTAAATTCATGTTGAACCTCTTGATGGTATAATTGGGTAGGTGATGACTGTGCGTTAGGCCCGTTAGGACCTCTCGGATGAGTATTGAAATTTCTAGATGACGTTTCCATAGGTTCGGGCTGGAAATGTTGTCTAAAATTTGGATTGGGACGTGTATGTATCGAGGAATTTTTTGCAGATACCTCCATAGGTGTTGGCCTATAGTTTGGTCTGAAATTTGGATTTGGTCTGAATACGTTTTGTGTCAGCTGTTGTGGGGGCTGATTACGTAAATTTAAGGGCTTTCTGTATGTGGGTTGGTTATGGAATTGTCGGGGGTGCGTAAAATGCGGAACGTTATTTCTATTATTTTGCTGATTCTGTATGTATTGAGGTTGTTTATTTGGTACATTTGAGTTTTTAAAATTTGTGGATTGATTGTGGAGATATTTCATTTGTTTTTCTCCATATTGAAAATTCTCTTCTTCCAGAACAAGCGACATAGCGTGTTCTAGATTAGTCGGGTTTTGTAGCCTAACTGCTAACCCTAGTTGACCACTCAAACCATGTAAATAGGTTTTCAGTGCCACTTTATCGTAAAATTCATTTTTAATTAAACGAAATGCTTCGTTTGCAGTTGTTAGTCTTACTTTTGAAGCTAAAAGACTACGTGAGTCTTGTATTCTCATACCGAATTGGTATGGGGTTTCTCTAGGGTCTGGCTTTAAGAGCAAGAGATCCCTAGCTAAACAGTCTTCGTCTCTCTGGTCGCCGAAGTATTGTTGCAATAATTGTTTAATACGAGGCCAATTTGTGGCATCTTCCCTACTACCTATCAATGTTCTAGCTCTACCTTCTAATTTACTTATTACTATTCTAAGCATCCATTGGTTATTTGGATTATCATCATTTGTTCTATCAACAAATGAAGTGAGAAAATTTTCACATGCTGAAATAAATAAAGCTAAAGTATGCTGGTCCCCATCGTATGCGGGAATAGCATTAATGTGATAATTTTGTAATTGATTTGCCATAATTTGATTGTTATTTGAGCTTATTGTATTTTCCTCTGTTACTATAAGTTTAGGAGGTGCTAAATTTATTTTTACTTTATTATTAAAATTTACAACTGTCTCTGTTTCAGAGTCTGACATCAATTTATTAATCAATAATTTAAATTTGGGTAAAATTTTAATTAATATTTCCCGTAATATTTGCTTCTAACTTTAATCGACTTTAGATTAAGGTAGGACAAGGAAATTCAAAGGAACAATGAAAGCACTTACGCCAATGTGAAGATGAAGATGATTTCTGTTCTTCTTTGCTTCAGCATCATAAGATACAGCGAATAAGGCAGACAACTTCGTAGGCAGAAGTTCCGTATCAAACCTTATTTTCTCTTATGATCGCTCGCGCACTCACTGTTTTTTAATTGAAAGTTACTTAAATTATTTTTGTCAACTTGGACGATGCTGTTCTTCGTTGACTTTGAAGCTGGTTCTGAGTTTTTAACGATAAAAATCGAAGTGCGGACTTTTGCGATTTTTGTCAAAAGGGCACTAAACTCATACTAACGACTGCGCCACTTAGAGTTGTACTTCAATTGAACTTCATAAAGTTAAATTTATTTACTTGAAGTTACAGTACAACGATATATATATATTAAAATTTAAATAATATAAAAATTACAATAAAATACATATGAGTAATCTAATACCATTAAGGCTGGATGGCAAAGACTAACTGTTGAATATTAATGTTCGACATATATTTATAGACTATTAATTGCTGATCAATTTCCCCTCGGTAATGTCGCTGCACTTCAACCGGACGCTGAGTCGACGGAAAAGCCGGTGTAGCGCAACGTACCCATATGTGCTGACAGTAGCCTTGGTGTGTGTAGTATACCGGGTGGTGCAACCATAACTCGCGCTCAGGTGAAGAATCACTTCGAAAGCCTTACCAACGATATCTTTTTATGTTCATTAAAAATATTCCAATCTTGCGTGTTCTAGCAGCCTTTGAGACAAAACCTTAAATGCCAATAAATTCAATTCTCTATGAAGCTAAAAAATTTAAATTAGTATGTCTATATACTGTAAGTCTGTTTAAAACAAACTTGTAATATAGATTTAATTAAAGTTGCAAAAGCCTTCCAGAAGAAAACTTAATTCATATTTAAAAACGGAATGTATCTGCAAAATTAAAAACTAGGCAGGAGTTTTTACTTATCAATCGCCTGGAGAATTTCGTGTTAGTCAACCTAATCTAACCGGTTTGGCCAAGAACAAATAAGGTGTTTTAGAAACAAAAAAATATCCTACTGTCAATTTTTTAAATTAAACTTTATTAACATCAACAACACAAATTTGCTGGAAATTACAATTCCAGACTTACCGGTGACACAGTTATCCAGACGTTTTAAAGAAAATAGGATCTTGGTCCTAAGGTATGAAATATGAACATTATTGTTTCTACCAAATATCAGAGTTAGAGAAACTAAACAAAATGTTACATGCATCGGGCGGTAATCGAACCCAGGCCGCCCGCGTGTTAAGCGCGCATTCTACCAATGATTCATTGATGCTAGCTAATAAATTGTTTACGTCGTACTTATAGAGATGGCAACTTGCTTTCCGAGAAAATTTTATATTATATCATAAAAGTAAATCTAACAGTTAATTACAGAACTAATTATGTTGTGACTGGATAACTCAATTAAATTTTTAATTAAAAAAAATTGGCATTTTTTGATGCATATAATTGACAATGCAGCCTTCAAATGAGCTTCTCTAATAATGTAATTGTTTCGACATTTAGCGGATGCATTGCTTACAACAAAGAATGGGTTAATTCGGTTCGTATCCATACAAATGTAACCAAAATGACAACAAATTTTGTATAGATATACATATCATCTGGTATTTAGGTATTTTAGAGTAGATATTGCTTGCTTTCTTTTTTCATATCTTCTCATATTCTTATAATATGGCACATACTTATGAATGAAATACATGACGACATTACATTTCCGTATTTGTCACTCTAACGCCGTAATTGTTGACAACCGATTTAATAGTATTTGGGTTTTTAGTGGCCGAGATTTATCGATCGTTAGTTCGGGTAGTATGTTTTACGTGTATTATTTGTATTGTTTGATTATTGTATTATGGTTTATATCTGCAGTATGTACAAATATACGACTGGTAGCTGCCTTCTCTGTCCTTGACAGGCATTGGACTTTAACCACTTAAGTAGCTTTAATTCATGTTATTCACACTTTGTTTCTAATTTGGTAATAACTCCATATTTTTTGAACCAAATTACTTAGAATTCGCAACATAGGCTTACTTACAAAATTTCTAGCTACATGTAAAATGTCATTCCAGTTACTCTAATACTTTCAAAAATATAACGCAATCAAAAATAAGTTTGTATATTTTTTTTGGGGGGGGGGGGGAAATGTCTGTTATAGCTGATTTACGAACTCTTCCGCGATATTAACAAAATGCAGATGAGTGTTAAATTTCGTTTAAATCCATTAAGAATTTTTCTATTATCGCTCAGATACATATATACATACAAACACATACACACACCACACACACACCACACACACATACACACACACATATATATATATATATATATATATATATATATATATATATATATATATATATATATATATATATATATATATATATATATATATATACATATATATATAAATATATATACATATATATATATATATATATATATATATATATATATATATATATATATATATATATATATATATATATATATATATATATATATATATATATATATATATATCATATCATATCATATATTTAGCGTTCAAAATAATATATAGTACTCTTTTAACCTAAGAAATAACTAACGCTAAGGAATACCAAACTCACAGAAGTATGATACATACTTGTATGTGAGTTATCAGATTATAATGCCGAGTACTTTAAGCACTAATATAAACTTTTGTAACTACCAACAAAACCCATAATACAGGGCTTTCATTACTTCCCGAACCCCACGTGACCGGATTCTGTTTCTCTCTTAGTGGAATATGATTTTATGAGTTGACAGTCAAAAAGTAACCAACAAAACCACTAGACTAGGGACCCTAAAGTTACTAAATCAATTGACAATTCAGTCCATTGGCGCTCATTTAATTTTTGACCGGTTATTTTGTATGTATATTGTGCATTTTCCAAGTTCGACCAGTGTTTACCTTCTTCAAATAATTTTCTATCTGTTGGACAATAAAAATAAACAGTTTTTATCAAAACTTACCATTTTCATTGCGTTTTTACGTAAGTTAAAAGTGTAGGTTATGTTGTTGACGATATTCAACACGCATGGAACGAAGCCCTACCAAATCTGTTCGTCGGTTATCTGCCCAAACAGGTACATATTTGTTACATATTACACAATACACATTCCTAAAACCGTAAATTGGAAGTTTAAATAATCGGACCTCAATTTGTTTACGTACATTACAAAATTTCAAGTTTAATAAAAATGTATGTAAAATTTTATAATCTAATTCGTTTTAGCTTCTGTACTTAACTACGCTTCACAAAAGTATTCCATTAATTACGGGTGTTATTAAGTTATTTTATGCTATAATTGTTTTTCTAATTATTGTAATTTTTGTTATAGGTCTGTCGATTGCCTCTTGTCACAAAGCACTAACCAATGATGATATAATGACTTAGAAGAGATATGATATTGCGCATATGCCCCGCCCCCTCCTATGACGTCACGTGGTGAGTAACGTTACAGAAGTCCGACTACACACTTAAAACAAAGTCATTATCAATCAAAAAGTTTCTATACGTCAGTTTAATGCGGTTGAAGTTACGCCTATATTGTCTTTTTTAGATAATATAGATCGCAGCATTAAATCTAATCTTTTTCATTTTTATTACTTCCAACTGTATGCACTTAAATATTAGTAAAATACGTGATTTGTTAAGAGGTTGTGATGAAACGTCAAACACCACTGCACGACAGCATATTTGTTGCATTGGACTCACCACTTGAGACCATGCGCGTGACAGGTAAAAATAGGTAGTCTGAATATAATATCTCTCGTTATTTGTATCATGCTAACCAAGGTTTTGCATATGCATCCCTATAAAGTTTCCAAATGAATTGGAAAATGTTTTTGTTGGTTTTATTTTGATATCTATACAAAATAAAAGTAATATTTTATAACGTTTTTAATTTATTTGTTTAACAATCAATAACAGTAAACCATACATGAACAGACTTGCTGTTAAAAATACTAAATAATAAATACATTTAAGACATTTACTGTTTCACCTTACTATTATTTTTATATGTTCTATAAAACCCCAAAGGAAATATGAGACAACATTGGCATCTTAGGGATTTCATTAGTTCAGGTTGTACAACCGTGTATGCCGAGTTGTCTAACTTAAGCGGTCACGTGTGGTTCGGGAATTAATGAAAGCCCTGTATAACGACTATGGTGGCCCACAGGGACTACCTGTATATCTGTACCATATTTCAATAAAATAAAGAAACACCAAAACGAATAAGAGGGACCATACCACACGCATGCAAAATACGTATTTAAAACTAATTATAGTATTTTATGAGCAGGCAATTAAAATTAGTTAAAAATAAATTACACACAATTCAAAACATTAAAATATACAAAACTTAGCTTTGACACAATTTCAAACGTACACACACATACACTCTCTCACACACACACCGTACACACCTATACATGACTCAAATCTTACTTATTATCAACAGTTAAAAGTTTCTCGAGCTTTTTCTACTCAAATTTTTACAATAGCTTGGGCGAAATACATTTAGTAACAAATCACGTAAACGTCACCATAAGTAGCTCAGCTTATGAGTACCTCCTAAAGGTTTCTCTTATCAATAAGCCCGTGTAGCTCTTGCCAGTCTATACTCTTGATGTACTTTTTTAGTTCCCTCATATCTAACCGCCGAACTTATTGTCCTTATATCCTGAGGGACAGTGTTATATAATCTTGGGGCCAAATACTCTTAGCTTCGCTGCACCATGGTTTTCGATGCAAGTGAAGTCATGAAAGTTGTGTTGTTCTGCGTGTATTGTAGTTGTGTGCGGCACTCTTCAACAGGTCCCTGGACTTATGTTGGTGGGCATTACCCGCTAGGTAATACAGTGGTCTAATATCTAACATTTCCGATTCGGCATATTGTCTTTCACGTTGAGAAATAATTGGATTTGCTGACGATACCATTGTTTTTTACAAATTGGATTTGCTGACGATACCATTGTTTTTTACAAGGTCGACACTTGGGAAGGATTAAAGAATCCTTCCCAAGTATCGACCTTGTAAAAAACAATGGTATCGTCAGCAAATCCAATTATTTCTCCCTCACTTTGAACACCAAAGAAGGCATTTATGCATACATTGAATAGTGTTGGCCCAAGTACTGTACCCTGGGGTATACCCCACACAACTCCCCATGCCTGGCTAATGATACCATTAGCTTTGACCTTCTGTTTTTTTATTCCTTAGATAGCGCTGAAAAAGTTTGATCGCCTTACGTCTCATTCCAGCATTTTCTAGTTTTTCTAGCAACTTGCAATGGTCGACGGTGTCAAATGCCTTCGTCAGATCAATATAAGTAGTTATACATAGTTTGCTTATACTTAGGCCATTGTAGATCAAATTTCTTAATGTCAAAACCGCATCCTTTTGTTGAGGTTTGTTCCCTGAAGCCAAATTGCCGTTCCGAAAAGTAATTGGTTTTTTTTTGAAAAATTTATTTATTCTCTCCCTGAGGGCTTATTCAAAAATTCTCGAAAAATATGTTATAAGGCTTATAGGCCTGTACTTTTTTATTTCAATCCTATTCGCTACTCTTGAAATCTGGCACAGTCAATGCTGACTTGAATGCGGTCGAGCAGATGCCGCTAATAAAAATTTTACTAATAACACACACCAAAGGTTCTATTATAAAGCATTTTTATAGCCGCTATTGCTGCGATATCAATATTATCATTACCAACCGATCTTTTATTTTTTAGGCGATCAATGATTTTCGATATTTTCTTTGGGTGTTTTGGTGCTACAAAAATAGTTTCTCGAACATGTCTACTGCCTCTTTTGTCATTTGGTCTATTCCTAATCTTTGATCTAAGCTTCTTTCCCACTTCAGTAATATATATATATATATATATATATATATATATATATATATATATATATATATATATATATATATATATATATATATAATACTTATAAAAAATATAAAAATATTAAAAAAATACTTATAAAAAAATTCAAACGAACTTCGGGTCTGGGTTCAAGGGCTCTAATTTGCGCTTATTTGAAAAAATTGCCGAAAGTATCACCATAGTTACCTCCCTTTTAGTAAAGTTTCACTAAGAAAATTCACTAATAACAACCAACTCTAAATAAAGGGATCTGGCGGAAGTAACCTTAAGGCTAGTAAGATTTGTAAAAATGAACCGCTTCTAGATAAGATTAAGGAAAGGCAGAATCAGTATTAAGAGTAGAAGTGTGTCATAGTTGAGGAGATCTCTTGCATTTTTTCATAAGATTTTCTTACCATTAGCAAGCGATAGAACATTATATAAAACTGTGTTGTGAATTTCCGCTTCTAGTCCGGTACTGATCAGACGTGGTGAGGGTTTCTCGTCACTTAGTCTTTAGACGGGTGTTACGTGATGTCCTTACCAATGCCGGGATCACCGAGGAGCAAGTCGTCACCACCTAGCACGCCCGGAGCCCTCTGGCGAAATTAAAAATGCCACTCCACTACCTGACATAAGAAAATTACAAGACTCGTCTTTCCTTTACAGTCTACTGTTGTCTCCTGTTCGCTTCTTGTTGCTTTGTTAGTGTCATCTTCCCCAATAACATACGTAAGCAACATGCTATATAAATTCATGGTTATTTTCTTCTTATCTTACAAACAAAATGTGTTTAGATGGCCAGAAATAGATTGCGTGACATATTACTTTTTTAAATTACATGAGCTTGGCGCTCGTTAGATGGCAAAACTACGAGTATCTATACAGTAGGAGCTTGTAACCTGGAACCAATTCAGTTGTTCAACAACAGGTCTAGAATTCTCTTGGACACGTCGATTTGTATTTTATGTTAAGGTCTTTTGAAAAAATGTGATACAGTATGCCCCAAATTTGGGATATCACGTCATCGAATTTTTTTAATTGCCAGACTAGTTATTTGTCGACCATTTAAAAAGTACATGTCGAATTAATAAAATCATCATAATGAAAATTTCTATTCCTTGTCATTTAAGAAATACATTTTATTGTTTAAAAAACAAAAATAAAATTCATCTTAAAAGTTTTTCTGTATTTTAGCCAATTTTCGTGAAAAAAAAATTGCTATTGAAAGATCTGGGTTTACATATACGAGGGTATGTCAATAGCCGTGTTAGGACTGAAAAGGAAAGTTTTTCACAGTTTTAAATTATTTTCAACGTAATCTCCTTATAGGTCGATACAATTTTTCCAAAGTTTCTGCCATTTATGTAACCCATTTGCAGGAATTAGTAAAATTTTAGTTTTTGGAAGAGAAGCCTTTTCATTGAGTGTTTAGTTTTATTTAACCCATCCAAAGAATACGATTTACGATAATCTCCCTGTTTCAGCTGACGGTTTCCCTGGGTCATGTTTTCATCCTGGGGCATAGAAAGAAGTCGCAGGAAGCCATGTCGTGCAAGTACAGTGGGTGAACAAGCAATTCGTAGCGCAGTTGGTGTAATTTTGCGGCGACAATTCCGGATGAAGCCACTGGTGCGTTATTGTGGCGAAACACTAATTGTTTCTTGGCCAAATGAGGCCATGTATCCTTTAATTTCTGAAAGAATCGGTCCAATAGCTCACTGTAGTATTGACCCGTCATCGTTCTTCTTTTCTGCAAAAAGTTCATGTGGATTATTCGCTTCGAATATCAATAAATCGTGGCCATGAGCGTTCTGGCTGATGGGTACCGCGTGTTGCTTGGTCCGTACTCATTACTAACTCATTACGACCACGTATTAATTCTCTGATATATATATATATATATATATATATATATATATATATATATATATATATATATATATATATATATATATATATATATATATATATATAATTGAGGGTCTTCCTAATGATGCTGCAAATGTGCACTGGTTGCCTGTTGTGACTCCTTGTATTTTTGCTTCTTCATCCAGAGTGTTCCCATCATCACCTGGCTATACCGTACTGATGATAGCTAATGAGCTTGAAACACGTGTATGCGATTGCCTCCTTGCGGCCTTGCTCTTAACCTTTCTCCTTGTATAGTATACAGAAATGCCGTGTTAAAAAATCCTGTTATATATATATATATATATATATATATATATATATATATATATATATATATATATATATATATATATATATATATATATATATATATATATATACAATGTGTCCCCGGATCGACGCATGAATACGTACAAAAGACTGTATTTTTTTTAGTTGAAACTTAATTTTCTGGGATTAGCCCTGCTTGAATAGATTGTGTCATAATTCTAATTTCCAAAAATCAAGTATGTCTTCGAAATTTACAAAAAAATAATATTCTACACTAGTAAAGTGCCTTTTCTTCAGGATATACGAAAAATTATTAATAAGAAAAGATCATCGAAAAAAATCTGAGTACGTAAATATAATTTGAAAATCCTACGCCTACTTTGATATTTTGAAATCCTGAAAACAAATAGTATGTGAGGGCAGAAAAACTAATAAAATAGTGTTTTGATAGTTGTCAAAAAGAGTTATTTGTTATTACTGCCGTAGCTCTAAAAGAGATTCGAACTTACCTGTGAAATATAAAATAGTTATGCTTACTATACCAGAACGGATCTACCTAATTTAGTGTCATGGAATTGGTGATTTATCTATTCCAGAGGTTATCAGATTATTTCATATCAGGTTTCCGAACACAGCTGTGGTATAGTCTACACTAACCAGACTGATTAAAAAAAAATGTCTGTAACAGCACTGCACATAACATACCAAAAAAGAAGAAAAACTTTGATGGAGACAATGTGCGTACTGTGGTAGCAATGGAGCCATTACGCGAAAAGCCAAAACTGTCACTAAGAAAGCGGTACAAGTAAGCTCTCATTAGCAAATCACAGTTGCAACGAGCACAGAAGGTAAATCCATCTAATGTTAGATTTTGTCACACGTTAGAAGAAGGGCATGAATCACGAATGTTGGAATTTTGTCCAACGTTAGGTAATAAATTTGTAGAGAATCGAAATTTCTATAAAAATATTATTGTCTCAAATGAATCGACTCTTACAATTAACGGTGCACCTTCCTCACAGAGTTGTCCATATTGGTCTGAAAATATCCAAATTACGTAATAAATTTTTGGCGGTGGTATTTTAAAAACCTTAACGCTTGGTGTGCTATTTACTATTATTGTGGTGTAATTGGACCATATTTTATTCAGGGAAAACTCAATCAACAGTTTTATTTAAATATCTTGAATCAGTTTGTGTGAGAAGTATCACACGAACCAAGATTTTTGTCATATTTTAAACACGACGGGTGCCCTGTCCACTCGAAATTTTGGGTACCTATGTGAATATCGGATGAAAAATTTCAAGAACAATGCATGGTCAATGCTGGTCCATATTGTGGCCGCCCAGATCTCCGGACCTAATAATAACGGATTTTTGGGACCGGATAAAACAAATCGTATATTCAAATAAGCTTTCAAATGACGTAGAAGTATTGAAAGATTCCATTAGAGAGGCGAAAAATTATATTTATCCTGGGGAGATTAGTGCAGCTTTCACTGCATTTCGAGAAAAAATTAAAGACCACCACTACATACGCCACCGGCTCTCACGTCTATATTTTTCATTATTTCGAATTTATTTTGAGCGGAGATTGTGTAGGTTGAAAAGGACTACACCCTAAAATTATTTTTAAATATGCAGGATGATCCAAAAAAGTGTGACACCTCAAAGTTATGTCTTTTCTTATAGAACACCCGGTATTTGAAAATGTTTTTGAATTCTATGGGACAAATAAGGTTCACTTACTCCAAGGATTCCTATACCTAGCTATTACGGTTTCCCAGATATCTTGATTTTTCGACGAATGTGAGGTTTTTGAAAAAAATTCTTATCTCCATTGTCAGATGATATCGTAAAAACTCACTAGGTTTTGATGGTGAATTTGGTACTTCATCAACTACTGTAGTCAGTATTTCGCAATACTCTACAGGGCGTTTAAAAATTCAAGTTTGATTATTAGCACATTCAAAGCAGACTATTCCATTTATTTCAAATGAAAGACCCTATATTTTTTGCTGCGTTTCGTAGACACAATAATTCCCTCTCATATAATACTAGGTTTTCCTATAACCAAGTTTATCGGCTCTGGCGCTATTCACACTTTTATTATTGTTTTTGCATAAATAATAATTTTTCATTTTTAACAACAAATTTAACTTGGTTTGTTTGAAATTCAATCTGGAAACTATTCCAAGGTAAACAAATTATAAAAATAAGAACAGAGAAACCAAGAGAAATTATAATAAACATAGTTCTACAAATGTTCAAACTGACGTCCATCCTGTTCAATGCATAATTGTAGCCTTTGTTCAAAGGACCGCTTGACATTGAGCAACACTTGCGGCGATATTGTATTGAAAACATTCCGTATGCTATGCTTCATGTCATCTTGTGTGGTCGGAGTCATTTCATATACGATATTCTTAACATGTCCCCACAAGAAAAAATCTAGACATGTTAGGTCTGGCGATGTGGCTGGCCAGTTTTGTGGAGATACTCGTCGTAAACATTTATTGAGAAAATGTCTACTAAGTTCTTGTCGCACTCTGATTTAAAAATGTGCCGGAGCACCAGCCAGTTTGTAGTCTGGATATTTTTGTGCGTAAACACGTGACGGTAGTAAACAATTTTCATGACATTCATCAATAGTTAGAATCATAGCGATTCGTTCCTGTATCGGGTACGTTTTCATTTCAAAGACAATAATTTTAGAAATGATAAAATTACAAAAGAGAGTAGCGATATAATTGAGGATTTGGAAGTTGCGCAGTAGGTAATCTCAAACAAAAATCGACAAGAATTGACAAATGTCACAGGCATATGCAAAATCAAGTAACCATGTTCGTTTCATTCATTTCAATATAGGATGCACAGAATTTGTTATCAAGAGAAAAGTCTTATCCATACAAAAATCGTTACACTTACCCATAAGGAAGCCTTATGTAGTTTTTAAGGCAATCGAATATCGGTTTAGATTAGCCTATAAAATACAGGCTGTTCTATTTGAAATAAACACAATAACCACCTTGGCATGCGTAAACAATAATAAAAGTGTGAATAGCACCAGAATCGCTGCAATTGGGTATAAGCAACCCTTAGTATCATATCAAAGAGAATTATTTTCTCTATGAAATGCAGCAAAAAATATAGGCTGTTCCGTTTGAAAGCGCTGATAATAAAACTTGAATTTTTTTAACGCTGTGTAGAGTATTGCTAAATATTGACTACAGTAGTTGATGAAGTACAATTTTTTTTAACGTATTATCTGACAATGGAGATACGATTTTTTTTCGTCGAAAAATTAAGATATCTGGAAAACCGAAATAGCTCGGTATAGGGATCCTTGGAGTAAGTGAACCTAATTTTTCCCATAAAATTCAAAACAGTTGTCAAATACCGGGTGTTCCATTAGAAAAAAAACTTCAGGACGCAACAAGTGCGTTATGGTAGTGAATTTTCATAAAAATGTTTTTAATAGCAAATATGTGTGTTTTTTTTTCATAAAACAGGCATCAAATTTGATTATCAGTATAACATATATAGTAATAAAAACAATGTGCCATGTTTCATTAAAGTAACTTTATTGTTTGAAAACGTACAAAAATTTTCGAAAGTAAACTTAAAGTGTAACCGAGAAAATCCGTTTCTTGGCCAACCTTATAGGTTAATAGCAAATTGTGCTTTTTAAATATGAAGCATTTAATCAAAATTCGCTACCATAACGCACTTGCTGCGTCCAAAAGTTCTTTACTCACAAACATGCATTATATTTCGATGGAAATTGCAAAAATGCAATAACAAAAGGCATGTTCGACAAAAAAAAAATTGTATCACCAACGACTTATGAGCCAGACTGTGATTGTAGAAATATTTTTTTAATATGTAGCTTAAGACACCCTATAATTAATGTATACAATTTTTTTCATATCTTGTATAATAAGGGATATATTGAGCTTTATTAGTGAATTTTCTTAAAAAAAATTCACTAATGAGGAGATCACGACTTTTGAATTTTGAAAAAATTTCTTCAAATGACCGCGAACTAGGCCCCATAGAACACATATCCGGGGTCCGTTTCAATTTTTATATGTTTATATATATATATATATATATATATATATATATATATATATATATATATATATATATATATATATATATATATATATTATCACACCGATAACTCAAAAAATAATAGGCCGATTTTGAATAAATTTGGTGGAAAAATTCCTTTTGCAAATGGCTTGGATAAGTTCGTTAGCCAGAAAAATCTGCCCAGGTTTTCCCGGAAAATTTTGTGTTTTCTTTCGAAAAAAATTTATATCTCCGGAATTAACAAATTAAGGGCAACCAAATTTGGTACGCTAGTTAATATCCTTATAGGTAAGCCACCTACCAAAATTTAGCTATGTAGGTCAAAAGACAAAAAAGTTATAGGCATTTAAAGAAAAATAAATTGGGGTTTTCCTCAAAAGGTCAAAGTTGCGATTTAAAACGTCAAAATCGGCAACATTTAGGCAAAGAACTTGAATCTAATACGGGATATGGAAATCAAATGTCTCAAGAAGGATCTTTTACAAACTCTGAAGTCTTAGTTTCAACCGTCATTGTCCTTCATTTTACTAAAATGTTTCCAGAAAATTCATTTCAAATAGACCCTTTCTCTGATGCTTGGCAGTAGCCTTAGCTTTAGAGTTTATCGTTTAATGGTATATAATTTTTGTCGAATTTTCGTAAAAAATCAATAAAGCTCAATATATCCGTTATTATACAAGATATGAAGAAAATTTGTATATATTAATTATAGGGTGTCTTGAGCTACATCTTAAAAAAATATTTCTACAATCACAGGATGGCCCATAAGTCGTTGGTGATACAAATTTTCTTTTTTTTTTATCAAACACGCCTTGTTATTGCATTTTTGAATTTTTCAGCGATGCATGTTTGTAAGAAAAGAAATTCGGGACGCAGCAAGTGCGTTATAGTAGCGAATTTTCATTAAATGCTTCAAATTTGAATAGCTCAATTTGCTATTAACCTATAAGGTTGACCAAGAAACGAGTTTTTCCGGGAACACTTTAAGTTTACTTTTGGAAATTTTTGTACATTTTCACACAATAAAGTTATTTTTATGAAACATGGCACATTGTTTTTACTATATAGGTTATACTGGTAACCAAAATTGATGCCTGCTTTCTTAAAAAGGAAACACACATATTTGCAATTAAAAACATTTTAATGAAAATTCACTAACATAACGCACTTGCTGCGTCCAGAGTTTTGATTTCTTACGAAAATTCAACAAAAGTTATATACCATTAAACGATAAACTCTATAGCTAAGACTACTGCCAAGCATCATAGAAAGGGTTTATTTGAAATGAATTTTTTGGAAACATTTTAGCAAAATGAAGGACAATGAGGGTTGAAATTAATATTTCAGGGTTTGTAAAACATTTTTTTTGAGATATTTTCTTTTCATAGCCCGTATTAGATTCATGTTCTTTGCCCAAATGTTGCCAAATTTGACGTTTTAAATTGTCACTTTGACGTTTTGACCTACAGCGCTAAATTTTGGCAGATAATTTACATATAGCAACATAAAACGATGTAGCAAATTTGTTGGCCTTACTTTGTCATTTCCGGAGATATGAATTGTTTTTTAAAGAAAACACACAATTTTCCGGGAAAACCTCGGACGATTTTCCTAACTAACGAACTTATCCAAGCCACTTGCAAAAGGAACGTATTCACCAAATTTTATCAAAATCGGCTTATTATTTTTTGAGTTATCGGTGTGATATATATATATATATATATATATATATATATATATATATATATATATATATATATATATATATATATATATATATATATATATATATATATATATATATTGTGTGTGTGTGTGTAAACATATATAAATCGAAACTAACCCCAAACTGTGTTCTAGGGGGCCTAGTTTGTGCTCATTAAAGAAATGAAGAATTGAGGAAATTTACTAAAAGTCTATTCTTTAGCTATTTTAAAATTAAAATATGACTTATGATACATAATTGTAAAGGGAAGGTGAGATAAATTCCACATTTTTTAAAAAAACATGCAGAGTGTCATAAGAAAACCCAAAAGTGTTTATATATTTTATTTTCCAGTCGCTTTTTAAGATCTCTAAGCATATTAGCCAAAATTTCAAATCTACAACCGTCAAGCTAGCCGAGATATCCTGTTGGAACAGGAAAACTGGGACACCGAGTACATATATATATATATATATATATATATATATATATATATATATATATATATATATATATATATATATATATATATATATATATATATATATATATATAGACTTTAAGTTTTTAAGTATCGCTGGAATATATACGATATATATTACAAAATTTTTGGATAAAATTCTACACATGTTATATTATATTTATAGGGGCTTTACTACATACCAAGTATAACTTTATAGGTAGTTGCCAATTAGGTTATTAATATTTGCAACATTTTATGAGAGTACGCTACGATAACGCGCTTGCTGCGTCCGAACATTTTATTAACACGTTTTCTAGTCAGCAAACCTGTAGTTCAGTCTTTTTAGCTTTACAGGTTTGATTTGTGTTTTTTTTTGTGTTAACAAATCCAGCAACGTATACGTATTTCATTTACAAGCATCATGGAATTGCGAACAAAAACTAAGCAGACTACAAAACACCGCAGGTGTTTTTCGCTTTTGTTAGGGCTTTGTTTTCAAACTCGATCCATTTCAAAGTATTAAATATTTATAAATGAGATGTTTTGAACTGAGTAGACACTCATCAAATATTTCCAACTAATCGATAAATGGAACTGGCAGGTAAACAAACAAAAGTATTTTGTTATAGAACTAACAACCTTAACACCCAAATCCAACTAGGAATATATACAAAGAAATGTGTATCATCAAGCCATTAAGCTGTATAATCACCTCCCCAGCGTGGTTAGAAGCTTGCCCTCTCACAGACTTAAGGTACATCTGGGAAGGGTTCTGACTGACCAGGTTTTGTACAGAGTGGAAGACTTTTATAGTATCAATTTTAATGATAAATGCTTTATGTCCACTTGAATTGAATTACACATTTTAATTGTACATGTACATATTTATACACCTTGTATGACAGTGTTTGTGTTTTGTTTGTGTAGGTTTACTGTTCGGATTGTGTTTTGTTTGGTTTTCTGACATGTTCAATGATTGTTGCAGTACATTGTATTGTATATGGAACTAGATAGAGTCATTTTTACTTTGAGATTATGTGTATCATAGTATAAGTATTTATAGTTTATACTTTGTATTTTATAGAGTATTCTGCATTTCAATTTTATTGTGTGTTGTCTTTAGTTTTCTTACATTATTGTTTGCTGACGAGATTATTGCGTTGTATACCTATGGCGTGTTCTACACCCATCTGGGTACTTAAGGAACCAATAAAGATTATTATTATTATTATTATTATTATTATTATTATTATATTTTTTAAGTTTCGATAATAAGTGCTACAGGCGTTAGTTATATTCTGTAATAGTACAGGCTTTTTTAAAGTCAACATTTTTGTGGTTATGCTAGGTCAATTTAAATTAATTTAATTAAAATAACCAGATGAAATTTATTTAATTCTTACTTTTATATATAACTAAACATTGAATGAAAGGCTTCTCTCCAGACAACAAATTTATTTAAAATTCACTTCCCGACGCGCCTCGATACTCTAAGAGGTCATCTTCAGGGGATAAATTTAAATCGCCGATCTTTCTTGTTGATTTTTGTTTGTGGACAAATTTCTGGCGAATGCAGATGTAGTGTTGCAGGGTCCCTGGTACAATGGATGAACTTTTGACCTATTGAACCTTTTGTATAGTTTGAAGTTTAATTTTTTAGGAATTGTTCAAATTTATCCCCTGAAGATGACCTCTTAGAGTGTCGAAACGCGTCGGGAAGTGAATTTTAAAGAAATTTGTTGTCTGGAGAGAAGCCTTTCATTCATTGTTTAGTTATGTCTATCCTAGACTGTGTGACGTTAAGAAATGAGTTACTTTTATATAGGCCAATATAGGCTAATGCTGAAAAACAAGAAAAGATAACAAAATGAGTATTGAGTAACTCTGCCAACAGTTGCCAGTTACTTTTTGAGGTACTTTTAGCGTAATAGATCTACACGCGACTTAACTTCACGGTTAAGACGTTTGAATTTTTAAAACAATTTATTTAATACTTTGAACAATCAATACTTAATTATTTAGTTACAAGAAAAATGAATAATATGATATACTAAAATAAGACGATCAACCTACATGTGATCTAATGTCTATGCACTCGGTGTGCTAATGACTAACTCGGAACAAGAATGAACGGTTCTACCTCGGTGAGTAGCCTCTTTATAGTCTTCCCTCCAGGCGTGGCACTATTGTCTCTGGATAAACAAGGAATCTGCTGATGTAGATTCTCACAGTGATATTCCGTTCTACTTGCACTTTGAACCTGCAAAGTTCTTGGCTCCGTTAAGACGACGGCTGACTCAGCGGTTCTTACCGTGGGAAGGCGACATTGTATTATAACGGGCCATTGTTTGGGCTCCATTTATCTCCTCCCCTTTTTAAAGACGAAGCTATGGTTCGTTCCGGATTTTCAACGGAAATCCGGACTCGGTGGTTCCTGTTTTTGTTCCTTTATCTTCTTTGTTGGTTCTTCGTTTCTTCAACCCCATTCGGACTGCTATAGTTGTGATGGTTATTAAGACAGCTATGTACAGTAATATTGTCCATATACTCAGGTGATGGATTGGTATTGTTATAGGTCTTGGTATATTTTGTTTAATTTTTTGAAGTTGGTGTTGGATTTGATTGATGTTGTGTAGCTGTACGTTTTCCAATTATATTTCGGGTACTGGTCCTGGATCTGGTTGATCTTCTGAAATGGGGGTTTCTAGTGTAGGCAGGTTGAATAGTTGTTGTGTTTCTGCTGTTGCTGGGCCGGTCTTGTAGATTTTGTTGCCTATGGTTAATTGGAAATTTGGTTGCAGGTTGATTAATTTTGTACCCTTGATGATGTTGGTCCACTCCTGTTCCTTGCAAGTTATTCTGGCGTTAGTTTCTTCGGGTGCTATAACTATATACTGACTGGTTCCATATCTCGAAACTGTGGTTCTATTAATTTTGACTAATTCTTGATTACAATTGTTAATAGGTTTTTGACATTTTATTAGCTTTATTTCACATGGGTTTTGATCATTCATGGTTGTTGGATTGTCGTCTTTGCAAAAATATATTTGGTTCTTTAAATTTTGACATTCTTCATTACGATATGCATATTGTTTACTGCTTAGGATAAGGTATTTGGTTCTGGGAATTATCATGGTAAAAAGGTGTGTCTTTCTAGGGACAGGTAATGTATATAATTGATAATAATCATATTCTGATTCATCTACCAGAGGTATTTATATTTAAAATATAATTTTGAAATTGTTTTAGGCTGCTTTTATTTTAAATACTTTTTCGTATAGATTTAGATCAGTGGTTGTTACTACTTTAGCATTAGTTGCATAATTTTGTATTTTATTGATTTCTTTTATTATAAATGTTGGTTTTAGTATGGATGTATGAAAGATTCCTAATTTTGCAAAAGTGATGGCATTTTCTGTTGTTAATGCTATTTCTTGAATATTGTTTAATAATTGTCCTAGCTGCATGAGTAACTCTAGGATCTTAATGCGATGATTGTGAGTTAATTGTTCACTTCGCAGGCTTTCTACTGTATTACCTAATTCATTTATCCTATTTACTATCATGCCTTGGTTATGACTCAATCCTACTATCGTTTTATTAAATTCGACTATTGCCTCGAGCATGACCGAATTTTGGGACCTAAAAAGTTCATGAATTTTATTTTGATCTGTCGTTAAGGCTTCTAATGCTTGCTGAATGCGTTCCCCATCTTGTGAATCGAGATTCCCCGTGATTGACTTAAATATAGAACCTAGTCCGTTTATTAGGCCACGTTTTCGTCTATTAATAATACTGTTATTTGGAAAAATCCTATAAAATATATCGTCTACATTATCTATGGTGAAATTCAATGTCAATATGAAATTATGATATTCAAAATGGTAATCTTTTGTCATGAAGGTAACTGTATTTGCGTAGTGTCTTTTTATTTGGTTGTAGTCTCTATGTAATTGTGTCAAGTCATGTATGTGTATCAGATTCCAGTTGCTAGTCTCAGTGTATGCTGTGCCTAATTTCTTTGGTAACATGCCTGGGTTGTCTGTCAAGTCTTGTATTTGGGCTGTTATTCCCGTGGCAAGGAACCTGCAATACGTAAATTTCTTAAATGTGCTATCGTCTGTTCGTCATTTTTATGATTTATTAAAATAGCTTTGTTATGTTCTAATAGGGATATTATTGAGTACGGTCCTGAAAATGGATTTTTATGTTTTTTATGCAAGCCTAGTGGTATCTTTTTGTAGACAATGTCACATTCCTTGAACGGTTGGTTCCTGTTTTTATTTGTCCGTTGTAACGTTTTTATTTTTGAATTCTCTATCCTGCTTCTGACTATCTCGTAAATAATTTGCATTAAATCTTTATGTTGTACGTTGTATTCCTGTGTAATTATGACTTCCGGGTCATAGTTAAACATTTCTGGTATGTAGCCAAATATTAAATCAAAAGGTGGTTTTAGTGTCTGTGAGTGTATTGTCGAGTTGTAAGCGAATATACAATATGGTATTAAGTCTATGGGTTTCATATTTTTAAATTTCATTTTGAATAATCGATAATGTTCAATAATCGTGCTGTGAAATCTTTCGATAGGTCCATTGGATGTTGGATTTTGTGGTGTTGTTATATGTAACTCTATCTGATATGTTTCCAATAGTTCTTTAATTACCTGGTTTGAAAACTCCGTACCTGGGTCAGCGATTATTATCTTACACGCTCCATACTGTGAAAAGTACTTAATCAAGTTTTTTGCAATTTCAGTAGCACTTTTACTTTTTATTGGAAATGCTTGGCCAAATTTACTAAATGGGTCTATAATTGTTAGGAAGATAGCTTGTTCAGTTTGGAATGTGTCAATGTGTAATATCTCTAATGGTTTAGATGCTGTGGGGTTGTGCTCCAATGCTATTTGTACCGGGTTCCTATTGTATTTGCACGTTTTGCATAATTCGCAATTTCGTACATATTCCTCTATATGTTTCTTTAAGTTGAGATAGTAGTATATTTTCTTCATTCTTAGGTAAGTCTCATCAGCCCCGCGATGGTTACTCTTCCCCTCGTGATATTTCATTATAGTCTCGGTTAATTCGTCCTCGTTAATTTCATTCCTAATTTCCAGACATCTATAAAATTTGGGTGATTCTACGTTATTAAAGTTTTTATTGATTGCCGAACTTACTAGTTCGTAATCTTGTTCATTTACAAAAATGCAATAATATTTCCTTTGTGGTAAACAGTATTCTTTGATAAATTTCTCTATCTGATCGGGTTTATTTAAATTGAAGTTTGCATATATGAAATTTCTTTTGTCTCTTCTGACTGAGAATATGTCTGGTTTATCCGTATTTTTAAAAACTATCTGATTGGTTTTGCTGTTAACGATTTCTTCCTCGAGTATTGGTATGCCTGGTGCTGAATACGAGTCCGCATTCGAGTTTGCTGTGTCGTCATCGTCAATTTCTATGATTTCTTCCTCTTCATCGTTATTATTCTCCATTGACTGATTATCTATATCTAGTGGGTTTATTTCTACTCTGGACAGTGCATCTGCTGCGCAGTTTAGCTTTCCTTTTTTGTATTCAATTTTAAATTCATATTCTTCCAATTTTAATCTCCAACGGAGTAATTTTGAATTTGGTTGTTTCAACGAAAATAACCATTTTAAAGGTTTATGGTCCGTGTATATAGTGAATTTCCTTCCGTATAAGTATGGTCTAAAATAGTTAGTTGCCCACAGGATGGCTAATAATTCTTTCTCGATTGTGCTGTACCTGGATTCGGTGTCGTTTAATGTCCGGCTGGCGTAAGCTATCGGGTGATCCGCATTGGGTTCGCCCTGGCTTAATATTCCGGCTATCGCTACGTTTGAAGCGTCCGTTGTTAATATAAAGTCTTTAGAAAAATCCGGTGATATAAGTACAGGTAAATTCATTAATATGTCTTTACATGAGTTAAAGGCAGCAATGTATTCTTTGTCGTTCACGTTTATCTTCGAGTTTTTCCTTAAACATTTTGTTAGTCGTTTCGTAACGTGTGCGAAGTTTTCTATGAATTTACGATAGTATCCAACTAATCCTAGGAATGATTTTATTTCCTTTGGGGTTTTAGGTATCGGGAATTTCCTTATTGCGTCCAGTTTCTTTGGATTCGGACGAATCCCGTCTGGGCTGACCACGTGTCCTAAAAATTCGGCTTCCTTCCTTAGGAAATCGCTTTTGTATAGCTGGATCTTTAAGTTGCTTTGCCTGAAGCGCTCAAATACTAGTTTTAGTTTCTCAAGGTGTTCCTGTAACGATGTGGAGAAAACTATGACGTCATCCATATATACAAGACATGTTTGTCCAATTAGGCCTTCTAATACGTTTTGCATGAGCCTAGAAAAGGTCGCTGGAGCCCCAGATAACCCGAACGGCATCCTGGTGCACTCCCAATGGCCTATATCGGTGGTAAACGCTGTTTTTTCTATGTCCCTGGGGTCCATTTCAATTTGGTGATACCCAGAGATCAAATCGATCGTCGAGAAATATTGGGCTCGCACAACTTTGTCCAGTATTTCATCAATTGAGAATTGGCTGTCTGTCCGATATTGTTTTTTCATTTAGTTTCCTATAGTCCACCACAATTCTCCATTTTTGTTTATTTGACTTGTCCATTTTCTTTGATATAACCCAAATAGGTGAGCTATATGGGCTGTGGCTTTTCCTAATGATTTTTTGTCTTAACATGTCATTTATTTGTCTGTCTACTTCCGATTTATGTACGTACGGGTATCTATATAATTTAGAATGGACAGGTATGTCGTCTGTTCTTATTCTATGTTTTATCGCATTTGTGTGCATCAATGGTTCGTTTTTATTTAAAAAGATGTCCTGATATTCTGATAATAAACTAAATAACAATTGTTTTTCCTCGTCATTTAATTCTCCTGTATCTATTTGTTCAATTAAGACATTCTCATTATTAATTCGTTTTTGATTACGCCCCGTATTGTAAGTGTTTAAATTATTAATATGAGTTGTACTAGAATTGTTATTTTGTATAACTACTGGTGCAAACGGACTTCGCCTTTGGCTGTATCTGGTTTCAGATGCATATTGTTTATTTAATCTGCTGAATGGCCTATCTCTTACATTATAAGCTTGGTTATTATTTAGTACGTGATTAATTGTCTCAAGGTCTTCATTACCTACGGAATACTGCTGGGTTATTATATTGTTTAAATTTAAATGAGTCTCGGGTAGCACTAAACCATCTGCTTTGGTTTCTGTCTGTCCCGATTGACTCACGCTAAGATCTGTGAATTTTATTGGTATAATATTCTTGCCTATATACAGTTTGTGATCCTTAAAATCTATTTTAGCTTCGTTTCGTTTCAGAAATTCCATCCCAATTAATCCCGAAAAAAATGTGTTCAAGTTAAACAGGCAGAACTCTTGTATTTCCTCTGAAATCGATTTAAGTTTAATACGTGCACGCTTACAGTGCTTCGAAATGCCATGCGCGGTGCGTATGGTAAAATCATGCGTAAATATGTTTTTAGGGAACTCATAATATGCTACAGCAGGATTCAAAAGATTTTTTGAAGATGCTGAGTCTAACAAAAATTTACCTGATATTTCGTTTAATTCTATATACGGTAACTTACATAATGTATTCATATTATTTATATCTATCACGGTTCTCTCGTTGAGGGCCCTGCAGTGGGAAAATTTCGCTGTTGGATATCGTATTCCTCGGCTGGCGAATTTTCGTAATTTAATTCTTCGTTTACATAATTTAACTCGTAATTTGTTTCATTTACTTCGTTCTCATTAAATTCTATATTATTTACATGAGCTGCTCTCCTTGGTAATGACAGTCTAGTGTTAGAACTATCTACTTCCATTGGTTCGTGATAATTTCTGTTAGCATTATGATTTACATTGGGTCGACCCGGTTGATTATTGAAGTTGGGTCGCCTAAATTGACTCGAAAAATTTTGCTTTGGTACAAATTGTTGATTTTGTCTAGGCTGGGAATTTGTGTGATTGTTTTGATTATTATGTTGTTGAAATGGTCTAAAGTTTGTTTGGAAAGGTCTCTGAAATTGTACATGCTGAAAAGGTGGGTTATTTTGTCTCTGAAAGAAAGTACGGTTCTGTCCTTCTAATTTATTATTATTACTGAAATTCTTATTTATTGTTTTATCTCTATAATCGAAATTTTTCTCTGCGAATACAAATTTCAAAGCTTGTTCTATGCTTGAAGGTGCTTGACTACGCAGGACAAGCCCTAATGGATTGCGTAACCCTCCTAAGAATGCTTTTAATGTTTGATTCTGGTATATGTCTTTCTTAATTAATCGCACGCCTTCATTTTGCTCGTTCTTGGCTCCGTTAAGACGACGGCTGACTCAGCGGTTCTTACCGTGGGAAGGCGACATTGTATTATAACGGGCCATTGTTTGGGCTCCATTTATCTCGCGTCACAATTTTTTCCTTTCAAATCGTTGACATTGGTTGGACGATCTCAATAAACTTTTTCTTTGACGGTACCCTAACGGAAGTAATCAGTGGTGTTAGGTCGGGTGAGTGGGGAGGGCATCTAATAAGGGGACCGTTCCGTCATGTCCATTTCAGCGGAAATGTCGTTTCCAACCACTCCCTTACTATTCTTGCACTATGCATAGGAACACCATCCAGCTGAAAAATCATGTAATGTCTCAGTCCTATAGGTATATATTATAAAACGTCCCATAATTCGTTGTGTAAAAAGTTAACAAACTTTTCTACGTTGAGATTTTCTTAAAAAAGAAGGGTGCATTTATTTTATTGTGGTGTATGCCACACTAGACATTAATTTTGAAGGATTATCGTCTTTTACAATTTATTATCCAATTTGGGTTTTGAGCGTACCAGTACCTTGAATTTTGGTAAGATACCACTTCGTTAGTTGTAGAGGTCGATTCACGGCTAAATATTATTTTAGACAAGAAAGTTCTTCGTAGCTATTTCCAAGGTATGCAAAAATTCTAGCTTATAGGCATGTTGTTTGTTTCGCTTAAGGCACCTCCAAACTTTTGGTTCCATATTAAAGTTTTATGCTAGCTGTCTCACACTGGTCTTTGCGTTTCCTTGGAGCCCGTTCATAATAGCATTGTCTGCACGATTATTCACATCTGTGGTGCGCTTTTTTGGAGCAATACTATCAGTTCTATCAAAATGCATATTTACTTTTGAAACTGTTTGAAAAGTCACAGATTCAATATCAGGGCGACCCTGTTAAATTTTGCGGCAGCCTCTCAATATGTCTTATGGTTATTGCCCACAAGTCGAATTAATGAAATTTTTTGACTGAATTAAAATTCTGACCGTATTTGTATCGATTTCACCACATATTGCGTGTACAAGAAGTTACGAAATAATTTTTTAGCTCCATATAAAAGATATTTTTTTAAAATAATCGCTAACTGGGACTCTAAAATCGATCTCCAAGGTCAATTTAAAATTAAATAATTAGTTTTAAAAATATAGCCTACTAATAATGTACAATTCTTATGAAAATTCCCTACTATAACGCATTTGCTGCGTCCCGAACTTTTTTAAGTTTTGCTAATAAGTTCTACAGATTTTAATTATATTCTGTAATAGTACACGCTATTTTGAAGTCGACATTTTTGTGGTTATGTTAGGTCAATTTAAATTAATTTAATTCAAATAACCCGATAAAGTTTATTTAATTCTTACTTTTATATAGGCTAATGCTGAAAAACAAAGAAAGATAACAAAAGGAGTATTGAATAACTCTTCCATACAGTGCCAAATAATAAAACTGTCGAACTGCAGGCGTTTTGTTTATGTCAATTGAAATATTGATAATAATAGTAGACGCTACCTTGGAAAATTGCGATGAAGATGTTAGAAATATTCATTATGGCGTCAAGGAAATTAGTTAATCAACCGATAGAACTTTTTTGCTTAGCGATGAAGTTCCTAACCTACTTTCAAAAATAATAGAGTGCTGTCTTCCCAAAATTTAAGATGCTGGTCCGATCAAAGTAAAAATTGGGTAATACATTGTAGAAGGGTATGTTTCCGTATTTATTATGAACACTGTGTATAAGATATGCAGATGATATTGTGTGAGTTGATACACTAGGTGACTCCTTATCTCTTGGCAATCTCATGTTTGTAAGACGCTTAGTAGCGTTTACACAGGGCACTCTTAAAAATTTTTTTCATCCTTTGCACCCAAGATGTGAACACTCGGTATAAGTTACGATATTGAAATTTGGGATTTGTGGGTTGCAGATAAGCCTAGATCGATAGAGATATTTGTTTTTTTTTGGAAAAAATGCCTAATATGCTTTAGTCATTTTTGGGGTCTTATTTGTTCTTATGGAAAAGGCGAATCTTAAAATAATGCGCACTAGGATGCGGAGCTTTTGGAGTACTTTATAAAACATTATAAAAATAAGAAAAATTTCAAAATCGGCCACCCGTTATGAAATAATGAATTGTCGCCACTTAAAGTGGAAACGGTATATATATATATATATATATATATATATATATATATATATATATATATATATATATATATATATATATATATATATATATATATATTGTAATGTTATTATAGGTTCTGTGCGATCTATATTATACCACCACTCTTATCTTAATACAGGAAAAAATGCCTTTATTAAATTAATCTCAGGGTGGATTCAGCTATTAATTAATTTAAAAAAACTTGATCTCAAAAATGTGCTTTTATCGCCAAATAAATAACGAAATAATTCCTCAAACTCTGAATATAAAGGTGATTAGCTCCAATATTTAATTTCTGTTAAACAGTTTATAATTTTTCTTTATGTTCATTTCTAGTCAAAGAACCTCTCTCGCAGACTCAAAATTTTTGTCAATGATACTTAATATATATATATATATATATATATATATATATATATATATATATATATATATATATATATATATATATATATATATATATATATATATATATATATATATATATATATATATATATATATATATATATATATATTCAAGGAAACATATTCAACTTTATTTTTATATTGAACATTAACCCTTATTCCGTGATCACGTTTCTACAATCTATATAATATATTTACTTAAACTATAAATACCTTAAATATATTCTTCTATCAGCCCTTAAAATAATAATAGTATTCTGTTTAACAGAGCCACAGCTTGGTTTGACATCAGCTAACCTCTGACATTTACGCCTATTGCGTCTGCGTAGCTTCTAATATCTTCTAGTCTAATGCTTGAATAACGTTAACAAGACTTTTATCCTGTTATTCCACCTAACTGTTGTTCTACTTGTACTTCTCCATCACTCAAAAAACCGTTTGTTTATTTTTAGTTACACTGACAAAGTTTTCGACGTTTAGTTATAAAATGTAATCACGCAAAAACTGTTTATTATTATTACATATGGAACCCTTAATCTCACAAAATATTCAGCATTAAACTGTTCAGGATTAAATTAACTATGTAAAACTGCTTTCATTCTATTCTCTAACGTTGGTCCCATCTACCATTTTGTTTACACTCCCTCGTATTAACTTTTTATCTCGAAAGTACCCTGTCTTCTTCTCCTTAATATATTCACTCCAAACTGACTTTTATTTTCAATTTCTCCTTTAAATTCACCCCCAAATCCCAACATCTATATAATCTCACACGACCTTTCAAAAATTATCTACCTATCAAACTTTTCGTTTCCATGACAATCCTCCTTCTCAATCATTTATATTTATTATTTTAATTGCATTATAATATAATTCTTATAATTAAAATCTTATGTCATACAAATACAAATTAACATCTAAACTCCTAAGTCTCTTCTAAACCACTTATTTACACCCTACTGACTACTACCTTAATTATTTACAGACGTATCATTGCCTATTTGTGTCCATGTTGTGTTTTCTTGAATTTGCCTTTTATTGTTTATAAAATGTACACAATCTCGATAGTGCATAGCACATACATGATAAGTGAAGATTGGCACCTGTGATGAGCACTGAAAATTACAATTTGA
Source organism: Tillus elongatus (assembly GCA_964006375.1). Classification (NCBI taxonomy): domain Eukaryota; kingdom Metazoa; phylum Arthropoda; class Insecta; order Coleoptera; family Cleridae; genus Tillus; species Tillus elongatus. Next base: position 116,106,879 of record OZ023264.1, read on the forward strand.
TTCTAATTTTTTTATTCAGATTTACGTGGCTATTAAATTTGCAATTACAAAATTTGCTGCATCATCTATTTTAACATTTTTTTTGTATCGATAATAATGATAATAATAATAATACTTATTATGTGCGTATTTACATGTGTGTACGTGAGCCTGGATAACACCACAATATATATATATATATATATATATATATATATATATATATATATATATATATATATATATATATATAATACTTCTGTATAAGATAGTTTTTAAAGCTTCTAAAAATCTAGAGACTTCCTTGTTTTCCTTCTTTTATCACTATGTGAAAACTGGAACCTTGGAGAACCCAAGTCACCACAACACATATTTTTAAAGACCTTACGATCGTTCCACTAACCACGTTGGCATCATCAGAGTTTGAAAATTTTTACATCCTCTGATGATGCTAACGTGGCTGGTGAAACGATCGTAAGGTCTTACAAAAATATGTGTTTTGGTGATTTGAGTTCTACAAGTGTACTTATTCCTTCTTTTATACTGAAAAATTCTTTCCAATAGCAAAATTCGTTGGCCCTTTCTGAGACTCAAGTTTTTTAATGAAAAATTGTAAACTTTCTACTAAAAGATGCTATATATTTAAAACCCGTTAATTTATTTTGATTATGTTTTACTGATAAATTGACATCAAACATAGATGGAATCTTATAACATTCAGGAATAATTGTATGCCAAGTTTATCCGAAATCAAAATTTAGAAACTACTGCTAAATCTATTTCTTGTTGTTAGGAGGAGTCATTGCGGTGTCGTTATAAAGTTAAATAAAATAAGCAAAGATGGATACATTAAATGATTGAGAGTCAATGTTTCGATAAATAGGCGTAGAAGATCACTTGTGGAAACCCTGGCACAATTGATGACGTGCTGAAGCTGCACTGAAATGAAAAGAAATGCTGCAGACATAGAATGGTGGCTGCGACGACAAGGCGACATCGTCCATCGGCTGTGATAATGATGAAGAGGTAACTGATGGCTAAAGTATTTACTACTGATTCACAGCACAGTTACTCAATGATCAACCGGTTGCGTTATTAACATTATTATTATTAATAATAGTAATTATATCAATAACAACTCCGTTTCCAGATCTCAGACTTGTTGTAAGGGGAGCTTATACACACATACAGACAAACGGCACCATCTGTAACTCATTGGAGGTCTAAATTTTCACATTCGCGTGTAAGAAAACGACTCACTGAATACGGGACTCGAAACCGCGACCTCCTAATCTGAATTATAGAGGTGACTCGCCTCGCGTACTGAGTTATTAAACCTGTTAGCTCAAGTGCGACAAAGGTCACGTAAGTTAAAACCTATAGCTTTTGTAACTTGTAGCCAGCTTTTTGCTATTAATTTTGCAAAGCATCTTTTCTAAAGGCCGCAGGCACGGACAGCTGAGATCCTTAGGGAACGTGCTAATTTTGGGCAGCTCCTATTGCACACCTGATAAATGCGTATTTTAAAGCCGGTATTTTTCCTGACGCTATGAACGTTGCCATAATCAGACCATTATATAAGAGTGGGGACAACACAGAGCCCTGCAATTATCGACCAATATCTTTGTTATCAGCAGTGAGTAAGGTGTTTGAAAGAGTCCCGAAAATGAGGCTAAATTAATATCTACTTGAACATAAGCTGATCTCACCCTAACAATTTGGATTTAGAGAAGCCGTATCAACTCAGGACGCTATCTCGGACGTGACTTCGAAAGTGTATGAGGCGCTGGATTCAAAGCAATCATCTCTCTGTACATTTCTGGATATGCCTGAAGCATTTGATACCATCGATCATGCTGGACTTTTGCATTGTTTGGAGAAGATTGAACAGTATTTCAAACAGGAACTTTGTGTCGATAGAGGGTGGCATTAGTTCTCAAAAAACATTGTTTGTGGTATTACTCAGGGCACAGTACTTGGACCCGTTTTATTTTAACATAATATGATATATATATATATATATATATATATATATATATATATATATATATATATATATATATATATATCATATTATGTTAAAATAAAATAAATATATATATATATATATATATATATATATATATATATATATATATATATATAAATATATATACAGGCTGTTTCAAAAAACATGCACCATCGCTTGTGGGGCAATTCCTTACTAAAAAATAAGAAAAAAAGTTCCTGTGCACATGGGCCCGGAAACGCATAGTTTCCAATATACAGGGAGTTGAATTTTAATTTTTTTTTTAATTTTTTATAAATAATTTCAAAACCACTGGATTGATTTTAATGAAACTTGGAACTTGAAAGTGTATTATGAAAGTGCATATTTTCAAGTAAAAATCTACTTACAACTGCGCCAGTGGCGTGCGTACGGGGTAACTGTAAAAATTCATTTGGGGAAAAAATATGTGCGCCACTGTCTTTTTCCAATTTTGATACATCAGTTATGAAGCTTATTACATAAGCCACAAAAGCTGCCTCTTGGTATTTTTTCGTTCAGGGTATCCCTTAGGAGATATGATTAATTTTATAAAAAGGGGCAAAGTACCGATTCGTTGGAGTAATGAAAACAGTAATCGTAAAGTGCCATGAAACTATAATTTTTGACAGTTCTCTAAATTCTACAATTTTGAAGTGCTTTGTAGGCGTCAAAAGAGTTTTCGTGCTATTCTTTAAATTTTGATACGGTGCAGTATTTTCGTTTTTAGTTATTTGTTGATACTGAGCTGCTCATTAATATTATTTCCTCCTCTCAAGATGGTTTTCATTAAGTACACTTCAGCGGATTTGACTGATATGTTGTTAATTTATGGACAAACAAATCAAAATGCTAGACAAGCTGTGCGAGTTTATCAGGAAACTTATCCGCAAAGAAGAATTCCTGACAAAAATATTTTCCCACGTATTGTAAGACATTTGAGAGAAACTGGTTCTTTAAAAGCTGACTCTGGACGCAGAAGATACCGCCGAACTGTACGAGTTGAAGAGGCAATATTAAATAGAGTTGAACGTGATCCTAGTACAAGTACGAGAATTATTGCCACCGAACTGGGTAATATTTCGGCATCATCAGTTCACAGAACTCTGAAGGATCAAAGTTTATATCCCTATCATTTTACACGTGTCCAGGAACTTCTACCTAGAGACTTTCAACCAAGGGTAATGTTTTGTCAGTGGTTCTTAAACAAACTTAGGCACGACCAACATTTTTCTAAACGTGTACTATTTACTGATGAGGCGTCATTTACGCGAAAAGGTATTGTAAATTTTCACAATTTACATACATGGGCCGATGAAAACCCACACTCTCTAAGAGTTGCAAATTTGCAGTATCAATTTTCCATCAATATTTGGGCTGCTATTATTGAAAATCACATAATTGGTCCTGTTGTTCTACCGAATCATCTTGACCATGAATCATATTTAAACTTTTTACAAAATGATTTGCCGTTGTTACTACCGCTTTTTATGAGAAATGGTACAATGTGGTTCCAGCATGATGGTGCGCCCGCACATTTTGCAGCAGTTGTAAGAACATATTTAGCCAACACATACGGTCACCGATGGATTGGTCGTGGAGGTCCGGTGTCATGGCCACCTCGATCTCCGGACCTGAATCCTCTCGATTTTTATTTGTGGGGTCATTTAAAAGAAATAGTGTATAAAACACCAGTAAATACACGAGAAGAATTGTTGGGAAGAATAGAATATGCATTTGACAGCATTAGAGAAGATCAAAATATTTGCAGAAGAGTAAGAAGATCTTTGCGCAAAAGGTTAAATAATTGTAACGACGCTAATGCTGGTCACTTTCAACATTTTCTTTAGCTTTGTTATTAAAGTCAATTGAGTAATGTACAAAAAACAAGAGTTTGGAAAAATCATGGTGTCTTTACGATTACTTTTTTCATTTTTTATTTTTTATTTATCATTTTTTATCAATGTTTGTAATATTCATTTCAATGTTTATCACCAATAAGTTTTACGTAGGTTAGTTATTTGCACGTTTATTGCTGTAATGTTTACTGTATGTTTTGTTTTTCATATTCTTATGGTTGCAGTAAACATATATTATTATTATTATTATTATTATTATTATTATTATTATTACGCCGACTAATCGGTACTTTGCCCCTTTTTATAAAATTAATCATATCTCCTAGGGGATACCCTGAACGAAAAAATACCAAGAGGTAGCTTTTGTGGCTTATGTAATAAGCTTCATAACTGATGTATCAAAATTGGAAAAAGACAGTGGCGCACATATTTTTCCCCAAATGAATTTTTACAGTTACCCCGTACGCACGCCACTGACGCAGTTGTAAACAGATTCTCACTTGAAAATATGCACTTTCATAATACACTTTCAAGTTCCAAGTTTCATTAAAATCAATCCAGTGGTTTTGAAATTATTTATAAAAAATTTAAAAAACAATTAAAATTCAACTCCCTGTATATTGGAAACTATGCGTTTCCGGGCCCATGTGCACAGGAACTTTTTTTCTTATTTTTTAGTAAGGAATTGCCCCACGAGCGATGGTGCATGTTTTTTGAAACAGCCTGTATAAATGATCAGTTCTTTACCGATACAAAGGGAAAAATCATTGCTGACGACACTGTGCTGTTATATACTGCTCAGTCCTGGGGAATTAGCAAATGTTGTGAGCGACGATTTTCCTACAATAGTAAAGCACAGTTTAAATTTTTGTCAATTAATATGAATAAAAGATTCTACCCACTGTTTACACGTTACAGTAACAATCTTCATTCTTTAGTAGGCTTAGTATTCAGTGTGCTGGTTTTGCTTGTGATCTAAAGGCTGCAAATAGTGTTAGATATCCGAGTGTGTTGCTGGACAGACATCTTAGGTGCGACGCACATGTGCCATACCTTGCCAAGAGAATTAGTTATTTTGTTTCATTGTGTAAATTTTTGAAAAATATGTTGAATACCTCGTACTTCAAAGTCATCTTTCATACGGTATTAGAGCGTGGGGCGGGGTGGCAAATATTTATTTGAGTAAGTTGGAGATGGTTCAAAAATGCATAATTAACTTAATTATAGACAGAGCATATGTGTTTCCCACAGATAGTTTATACAAGGAGTCGCAATTTATGGGTGTTAGACAACTATATTGCCTTAAACTTCTCGTACACCAGAAGAGGGTTATTAGTTCCTATAATCGCTGCCAACATCAGTACACTAGAAAAGGAAGAAACTCCTTAGAAATCCAAGATAAATTAAAAACGTGAGACAGAGATATCACTTGTATTTGGGCCCGAGGATCTTCGACTTGCTTACAAGCGATATAAAAAATGCTAACTCCATTATATTGTTCAAGTGAAGAAATTGATACTGAATAATAGCCGACTCCGTATTCACCAGATGATTGATCGGAAGAATATCTATACTTTCTGATTCATTTGCTTGATTGGATAATATTTTTTTTTTGCTGCTTCTGTTTTTGCTGTCTGACACGCCATTTAAATACTATTTTGACTGTCATTTATGGTTGGGTTGGTTGCCAATTTTGAGACGCGGGTGGTTGTTTCCTTAAGTTTGGATATCAATGCTGTTGTTAGCTGTTAAAGCAAGGAGGTCAAGAAGCCGTTTGTGCTTTTTATCCTTGTTTGATTGGTGCTTCTGCAAGAAATAAGTGATTCATGCATTTAAATATTGCTGCTATATATGTACCAGCCACATACAGCTCTTTGTCTAAAGCATTAGTGGCGTTTACATTGTTTTTTTTTGCACTATATTCTAGGTGTTGTATTATATATATATATATATATATATATATATATATATATATATATATATATATATATATATATATATATATATATATATTCAAACTCATCTAGCAAACACAACGACTACCAGATAAACATCACAATCCTAGATTTTAAATCACCTTTATTAAATATCCGAAAATATTCCAATAACAACTTTAGGTATAGGAAACCCCTAACAAAAATTGAACGATCTTATTAGCGGATCTCATAAGTAATATAAAATACAGGTGTTCCATTTAAATTAGGAAATAAAACGAAACCCTTTGAGTTTTGAGTCACCCCGTATACAAATCGCAAGTTATTAGATAAATAACGATAGGTAACGATACTAGATCATATTCCGAAAGTTAACTTGCCAAAACATATTTTTTCTAGAATGTGTATTGTTCCACAGATCGTTGATATACGTATAATTTTAACACTAAACAATCCATATCTTTTAAGATACACTGTATAACGTATTTAAACCTTATACTAAAAGAATTAGGAAAATGCGGGCTTTCTGAATTTTAAGTAATATAGAGGTGTTCCAATTACAAAAAAAAACAGGTTTGATTCGCACCTGAATTACGAAACACCCTGTATATTTTGAATAATTTTAAATTGTGCGCCGTTATTCCATCTACCGCTTTTATTTGGAAACTTTTTTAATATCTATAACACCAAAAGAGTTATCGAACTTTGCATCTTGGTTGGTGCACCCTGTATGTATGTAAGTATGTATACAGGCTGTCCCATCGGTCTGGGGACGGAAGAAAGCTTAGGCCTATTTAAAATTGCTGTTTTGTCGAGATGATAAGTGTTCCACGAGTGCACATTTTGAAATTGATTTAATTTATACAGGCTGGCTATATACAGAGTTTTGCACCAAACTTATATCTTTTTAAATAGAACACACTATATGGTATTGCATATTTAAGGTCTCCTTGCTGACATACAATACTTGAGTGAAGCTTCAGCCCTTTACACAGGGTACTTTTAAAGATATGGCTATTTGTTTCTCTGAATCGACATGTATTGACCACTTGGTATCTCCTAAGAACTAACGTACCCAATTATTTTTTATGGCGATATACTTTCGATATGTGGTCTATATAATTTTCACACCGAGAGGTCTCCGTCAAGTTGGAAATTATATACAGTATGGCCCAAAACGAGAATCGAAGACTTTCTCGAAATTTTCAAATAGAACAGCCTATATTTTATATTGCTATCAGGTAGCTGATTTAATCCTCTATTAATTTTATTAAACTTTCTCTATACCCAAATCGACTCGTTTTAAAGTTATCCTAGGTGTTATCAGAAAATACCCTTATTTCGTCACTTATTTTGATTAATCATGTTGGACTTGGATATGCCTGGCCCACTAACTTGCTATCTCTTCCAAATAGTTCTATAGACCAACATGAGAACAATATTATATGATTCGTTAAGCTAGTAATTAACAAATTATAATTCAGCTCAAATTAGGTTTCATAAGATATAAGTTATTTTTCTAAATGAAACATCCTGTACATTTTTATGATTTTGATGAATGCAAAAGTTCATAAGCCTTCTTATGATACCAAATTTGTATAAGTTAAATTTAATACGAAAGGAGATACACCGGTTCAAAGTTTTATTTTTATTGAAATGTGTTATCGTCTAAATAACGGTAGCCTTGGAGAGAAGTTCAAACGTAAGCAACACAAAAAAATAAATATCTGACACATTGCGCAACTGACGTTTTGCCAAGTGCTTGCTAATTTTTGTATTACTTTCGCGTTTAGTGTTAATCATTGTTGCTTGTTTATTAATTGTTGTTTCTTGTTCGTTTCTTGTTCCTTTCTTGATCGTTGTTCCTTGTTCTGTGTTTATTTGTTAACGTTACATTTAAAAATGAATTGCACTAATGAAGAGTTAGTTAACATTGTGCACGCTTTAGGACAGGCGGATCGAAACTGTCTTCTGGCATCCAGAATCTACAGGCAGAAGTATTGTTCAGCTCGACATCCAAGACCAGAAGCATTTGAGAAAGTTAGAACACGCTTTGAGGTGACATGTAGCGCCAAATACAAAACAAAAACATATGAAAATCGTCATACAACCAATGAAAAAATGCAGAAATCCAGATTTTGCATTAGTTCAGGGTATCAGCAAATCTTCAGTCAACGGGATAACTAAAAAGCACAAATTTCATCCATATCATGTATATCTTCATCACTCAATTATTGCTGAAGATCAAGTAAATCGAATCAATTTCTGTAATATTCTTTCAAATATGACCGATGAAATTTCAAACTTTTACAATACGGTTCTCTCTAGCGACAAAGCATCTCTTAACACTATCGGCGTAGTTAACAAACAGAATATGCATTATTACGCTCAAGAAAATCGACTCTGGGTACGTCAAGTGGATTTTCAACATCAATGGTCCTTGAATGTGTGAGTGGGACTTATAGGCAAAAAAGTTATCGGTCTACTCCATTTAGAAGATCGACTTAATATAGAATGCTATCTCAGGGGATTTACACCTTGAAACACGCCGAATAAGGTATTTTCAGCATGATGGTGCTCTTCCACGTAAAACAATACTTAAACTATTGGTTAGGAAACCGATTGATCGGTCTAGGAGGGAACGTTTGATGGACAGCAAGATCGCCCGACGTAACCCCAATAGACTTTGTCTTGTGGGGATCTGTGAAGCAAAAAGTATATGAAGAATTGCCCACAACTGCGGATGATATTAAAAATCGAATACAATCAGCTTTTAGATGTATTGGCCCCCTCATGTAGAACAGAGTCAAAGAAAACCTTGAACAACGACTCCGAATATGCGTTCAGGAAAACGGAAACATTTTTTAACATGTTTTCTGAGTTTTAATAAATTTGTGAACCCAATGTTTGATTTCTTAATGCTTTCATCTATTACCATAAAATAAGAGTTCTACTATGAACAAATAAAAATTTGAACCGTTGTACCTCCTTTTGAATTTAATTTAACTTGTTAAAAAATTGTTGCATAAAAACCTAATAAAACTTTGTATCCATCAAAATAAAAATATTACTAGCTAATTAGTTATTAGCTAGTTAGTGGGCGAGGCATAGCCAAAGCCAACATGATTAATGAAAATAAGTGACGAAATAAGGGTATATTTTCTAATAACACCTAGGAAAACTTTAAAACGAGTCGATTTGAGTATAAAGAAAGCGTAATAAAATTAATAGAGGAGTAAATAAGCTACACGATAGCGATATAAAATATAGGGTGTTCTATTTGAAAATATCGAGAAAGTCTTTGATTATTGCTATGGGTCATACTGTATATGATTTCCAATTTGACGGATACTTCTCGGTATGAAAATAAAATAGACCACATGTCAAAAGTACATCGGCGTACAAAATAATTGGTTACGTTATTTTTTGGTAGGTACCAGGTGATCAATACATGCCGATTCAGATAAACAAACGGCCATATCTTTGAAAGTACCTTGTATAAAGGGCTGAAACTTCACTCAGGTAAAATGCAAAAGGCAAGAAGAATCCAAATCTGCAATAAAATATAGGGTCTTCTATTAAAAAAACGAAAGTTTGGTGCAACAAAGTTTGTATATATCCATCCTGTATAAATGAAATCAATTTTAAAATGTGCACTCGTGGAACGCCTATCACATCGAGAAAACAGCATTTTAAAATATGGCCTCAGTGAGGAGCTATCTTCCGCCCCCAGACCGATGGGACACCTGTATATATATATATATATATATATATATATATATATATATATATATATATATATATATATATATATATATATATACATACATACATATATATATATATATATATATATATATATATATATATATATATATATATATATATATATATATATATATATATATATATATAATTTATTTTAGAAACAGCAACAAAGCAAAATTTATACTGCTTTACTGCTTCAAGTTTTCTAGCGTTTCTGATATTTATAAAGGTGTAATAAATTTATATTCGAAACGCTACTCTTCAAGCGAGTTCATTTTATCTTTGAGTTAATTTAATTTTATCTTGGGAGTAAATTCAGCCGAATGAAAGAAATATCTCAGGAAATGTAAAATTTAAAGGCCATTATGGCAGTGATGTATTCATTTCATTCATATTATCATCATTTTGTAACCGGCATTAACGGAAACGAGATACTAATGTTTCTGCCTAAGACTATAATAGAGTAGTTATGCATTTTTTATTGCAAAAGCTCAAATGGAAGCTTACATCAATGTATAATGGATACAAATTAGGTTATTCATCTACATCATTGTACAGTTCGTTTAGAAAATAGCGGATTTGTGATGTGTACAGTCGGACGCATCTTAAATCTTACTTTGGCGAAGATTTAAAAAAGTTTTCAGGATATCGCTACCTTCCTTTGTATCAAACATATTTAATAAAGCTCTTTTGCTAAACAAAATTAATGTAAAATATTCTTTATATATATATATATATATATATATATATATATATATATATATATATATATATATATATATATATATGGTGTTTCATTGGGAAAGGTAAATAGTATAACTGTGGATAGGGGTCACTGAGGCGATTCTAAATAACCCATAATTAATTAGTCTTTCACTCCTTATAACCGACAAACAGTGTGTTTTATAAATTTTGCCAATTTTTTATTGCCTCATTACTTTTCAACCACCTTGTATATTTTTTTGATATTTGGTACACATACTCACCCTATTCTATGAGACCGATTGAGATATCAAATATAAAGAAAATCTAGGTACGGCTTTACTAATAATCTACAACTTTTTCTGCCTGAAAACAACACCATGCATTTTAGAATTTCCACAATTTTTGGCAATATTTAAAAGGACCATAAAAAATTGAATCAAACGATAGATTTTCTATTTTGCACAGGCCATCGTACTACCCACATCTTAAATTCAAATCGTTATTTTGTAATATTCTGAGACACCAAGTGGAATCAGACATATTTTATTAGTGAATTTTCTTAAAAAAATTCACTAATGAGGAGATCCCGACTTTGAATTTTGAAAAAATTTCTTCAAATAAGCGCTAATTAGGCCCCCTAGAACATATATCAGGGCTCAGTTTCGATTTTTATATGTTTATATATATATATATATATATATATATATATATATATATATATATATATATATATATATATATATATATATATGTATGTATGTATGTATGTATGTATGTGTCACACCGATAACCCAAAAAATAATAGGCCGATTTTGACAAAATTTGGTGAATACCTTCCTTTTGTAAGTGGCTTGGATAAGTTCGTTATCCAGGAAAATCGGCCGGGGTTTTCCCGGAAAATGTTGTGTTTTATTTAGAAAAATAATCATATTTCCAGAAATTACAAAGTAAGGTCAACCAAATTTGCCACAACGTTTTATATCGCTATAGGTGAATTACCTGCCAAAATTTAGCGCTGTAGGTCAAAAGACAAAAAAGTTATGGGCATTTAAAGAAAAATAAATTGGGGTTTTCCTCAAAACGTCAAAGTGACAATTTAAAACGTCAAAATTCGCAACATTTAGGCTAAGAATCTAATACGGGCTGTGGAAAGAAAATGTGTCAAGAAGAATGTTTTACAAACCCTGGAGTCTTAGTTTCAACCGTCATTGTCCTTCATTTTACTAAAATGTTTCCAGAAAATTCATTTCAAATAGATCCTTTCTCTGATGCTTGGCAGTAGTATTAGCTATAGAGTTTATCGTTTAATGGTATATAACTTTTTTCGGCAACCGTCCGTACCCACTTCCCGAACGCTTTTTCTTTGAGAAAGTAGCATTTCTCTGGCCTAGTCCGGGAAGTACGTACTTCCCGGACTAGGCCGGGAAGAATCACATCGTTGTTGTCATTGTGAATATGAAAATCTTGGTAGGTATGATTTTGATAAACACAGTTGAACATTACCACGGTGGCTGGAAGTCTACCAATGTCGCTGAAGGATATATAGATAATTCACTAACAAACAAAATTAAAATTGCCAATACCATTCAAAAATTATCAGATGAAAACAATCAATATGAAACGGAAACTTTACCTTCTTGTACTGACTACAAAAGGCATTTAAATATACCAAGCATTTCAAACAAATTAAATCCTTTCAATATTAGCAATTGATCGAATTTTAATATAAATATTAATATATATAAGAAATAGAATGTTTCTGTTAGTATCTATCTTCTGTTCGAATTTCAATATTTAATACAAATAAGAATTAAAATGTCGAAATTTTGTTCTACAAAGAAATATAATAAAGAAATGTGTCTCATTGATTTGTTATTCTACACGGTTGCCGAAAAAATAGTGTACGCAACACGTCCGAAAACAGTTTTTTGGACTCGCAGACTTCCAGAACTCGCCTACGGCTCGTCCTAGAATTTTGTCGACTCGTCCAAAAACCGGGTATTTTCCGGACTTGTAACGTAAATTACTATTGTCGAAGGTTCGTAAAAATGAATAAAGCTCAATATATCCGTTATTCTACAAGATATGAAAAAAATTGTATACATTAATTATAGGGTGTCTTGAGCTACACCTTAAGAAAATATTTATACAATCAGAGGTGGCCCATAAATCGTTGGTGATACAAATAATTTTTTTAGTCGAAAACGCCTTATGTTTTTGCATTTTCCATCAAAATATAATACATGTTTGTAAGTAAAGAAATTCTAGACGCAGCAGGTGCGTTATGGTAGCGAATTTTGATTAAATGCTTCATATTTGAAAAGCTCAATTTGCTGTTAACCCATAAGGTTGACCAAGAAACGGATTCTTTCGGTTACACTTTAAGTTTACTTTCGGAAATTTTTGTACGTTTTCAAACAATAAAGTTATTTTGATGAAACATTGCACATTGTTTTTACTATATATGTTATATTGGTAGTCAAATTTAATGCCTGCTTTCTGAAAAAAAAAACACACATATATGCTATTAAAAACATTTTAATGAAAATTCACTACCATAACGCACTTGCTGCGTCCCGAAGTTTTTTTAATTTTTATTATCTACTGATTTATTTATTTATTTATTTATTTATTTATTTATTTATTTATTTATTTATTTATTTATTTATTTATTTATTTATTTATTTATTTATTTACTTACTTACTTAGAACCTCGGTGGTTCAGTGGTAAGAACGTGTGGTTCTGAACCGAAGGGTATTGGGTTCGATCCCAGGGTTCTCCTTTCACTATATTTTCAGTAAATACTGTACAATTGATATCAACCGAGGTTGTGGCATTGCATTTAAGCAAGTTGAATGTCTGCACGTTCCGCCCTTTGGTGGGGGCGTAAAGCCGTCGGTCCCATGTCCATGTGATATTAGGCACGTTAAAGATACCTACCCTCCTTGCAGAAAGGCAGGCGTCGGGGATTGGCCATAGTAGCGAAAATATACCGACGTTAAAGAAAAAGAAACACACACACAATACACACATTTATTTATTCATTTATATATTTATTCATTTATTCATTTATTTATTTATTTACTCATTCTTTCATCCATTCATTCATTCATCCATTTATTTATTTAGTTAATATTATTAACAAACAACAATTAACAAGGAAACAAGAAAAAAATGTGATTACTACAAAAAAACTACAACACTTGTTCAAAATGACCTCCATTTTTTGCATGCATATTCTTGCCCTTGTTAAAATGTGGTTCACATATTTTCTATTAATATCCTGGTTGTTCCCCGTCTCTTGTTTATTCTCTCAAGTAGTTCATCCCTGCTACTTATGGGAGTAGAATAGACTTCGGAGTTCAGATGTCCCTAAATGTGGTAATCCACAGGATTAAAGTCTGGTGTTATTAAAAAAATCGTTTAGAAATTCCCTCACAATTATCTTGTAATGCGGGGAAGTACCATTATGCTTGAAATAAATTCCGGCTAAGTCTACAGCTGCATCGTCTTACTAAAATTGGCGAAATATTTTTAAGAAAATCTAAATAAACCTCGCCAGTCAATGCCTGAAGTAGATAGATAGATAGATTCATTGTGAGTGGGCTATTCCAGTGCCTGCACCGCGCCTTTAGGTCTACTCTGGCTCACGTCTAATTACTTAAATTTCACACATCAATTCCAGCTCCCTGTGGGAGTCGATCTTTTCTTGAGGCGAAAGTTTGTTTGGCAGGTGTACTGCCATACGGGTGAAGCCGCTTGCCCGTTTCGAAGCTCAAAGAGAGGTAACCTCTCTCCGAGTTCGTCTGGACCCGACATCCGTCAGTGTTTGACTCCATGCGGTATCATGAAGCCCCGCTCTTAAGTATCATCAAATCTCCAGTTGTAATGCACCCCTAGATATCTCAGCTCTCCTTCAGGTCAATCTAAGCCGGACACCCATCAGTGCTAGACTCAAGGTGACATCTCATCGAGTCGCGCTCCAGAGATTCACGCAAGCGAGGCCGTCCGTCCGTTTCGAAGCACAGAGTGGGGACCTCAAAGTCCGGGTGTATACCACTCATCAGAGATATCGTCCCCTCTGGTTCGTCTGGACACACGATACCCCTTAGCGCTCAACCCAAAACGGTATTAACTAGAACTCCGCTCCCGAGTAACAAGCAAGCGAGACCAATTGTCCGTTTCTAAGCCCACAGTGGGGGCGTCAAAATCCAGGTGCATATCACTCCCGAGAGATTTCTGAGGTAAAGTATATGGTCCAATAAATTTAATATCATAAACGCCGCACTATATGTTTACTGAAAATCTATGTTGTGAATGGGCTTCTCTTGTAGCAAATGAATTTTCTTCCGACTACAGATGCGAGTACCTTAAATTGAACAGACCGTCTCTTGTGAACTGGGCCTCATCTGTACCTCTAGGTACAATTCGTCGATTTCCGATTATCCACCTACTAAAATTCATTCTCAAAATAAAATCACCTGCCTCTAGCCTTTGTACTTCCCGCACATGGTATGGGTAAAGGCGATGTTTTTTATCCGTCGCTATACAGTAGCATGAGGTGCATTAAGGGCATGACCAACTCTTCTACAGCTAATTTGTGGCTCGTTATTAACCATATCTAAAATATTTTGTTTGATATTCAAATGATGTCTTTCATGATGCTTGTTTAAATCACATCTATTATGTTACCTCATGTAACAAATCTTTCAGTACATGTTTCACAATCTGCTGATCTTCGATCAGGAAACCTTATTTTATATTCCCTTTTTGCATTCCCGTCACAAAAACCATGTACGTATACAATATCTGCATATTTCATTAGAAATTCAAAGTGGCATTTTTAATAATTATTATTAGTTGCAACAGATAAGACTAAAGCACTGCGACAAATTCAAGAACACTTAAAATATTTTGACAGAAACAATAATGAGCTGTCAATTCCAAGGCGTTGTAGAAATTGAAACATCCCTAAGAAGTTATAGAGATTAGTACATTTATCTTATGAAGGTATTAATTTAATTTTATGAACTTTGTAACTACAAAAGTACCCATTGGTAATTAGGAGAAATAAATGTACATCGTGGCAAGTATATTGTGATATTTAGTTCTAAATACGGACCTGCAACTACATTTCCCAGTGAAACACCCTTTATCTATCTATCTATCTATCTCTCTCTCTCTCTATATATATATATATATATATATATATATATATATATATATATATATATATGCATATATATATATATATATATATATATATATATATATATATATATATATATATATATATATATATATATATATATATATATATATATATATACATATACATTACCCTAATATGTAAACATAAGGCTACGAGATAAGCCCAAGAACAAGGTATAGTTTTACAACTATAATTTGTATACTCGTATTATGGATGTTGATATTTTTCCTATAGACATGGAAGTTTTCTAAATCAGACGACACTGCTGGAAATCTAAAGGTGTTTAACTATGCTATATCAGTGTGAAAACTAATTTGGATCATAAATTGTAGTCCAACATGATTACCTGCGAACTCTGACAAGTGAAAGTTACCAGTATTGTTATTTAAAAAAAAAAATAAAACCCAGATTTATTTCCTAATAAATTTTACAGGCCCAGAGTATCTGAAGAGATGTATGTGTTTACAGGAGACAAAAACAAAATTTCGAGCTGCTGCCAGAAGCCATACAGAAGGCTACACAGAAACACATCATCTGTCTAAAAAGTAAAAATGTAGAATACCTAAACATTGTTTTCTATGGGCTTGATAGATGGCACCAGATATATAGTGCTCCACACCCTAAGTGCTCCACTTAGACATATCTATTTAGGTAGATATTTTTTACTCTGATGCTCATAAAAAACGAATATAAACAGACCAAGAATACACACAATTTAAAGAGGCTATGCCTGACCCGAGGCACACTGATCACACTGATCAGACCAAACGGAACCTTGGTGGAAACAGGTTGCGGGCAAAAAAGGGGTAGAAACATAAAAAAGAACACGCCAAGAGTAATCCGAATGTATACCGCAGAACGAATAAGGCAAAAATAAAACGAATATCTTCCAAAGAGACACTCAGAGCCCGCATATAATGGATACCATCCAGGAAGGTTTTCCATCTGCCACGGCGGAGCCGGAAAGACTAAAACAGTCTTGAGAGTTCCATCACCAAATTACCTAAAGAAATCTATTCAGAAGGACGTCAAGTAGTACTTAATGGACTGATGGATTGGTGCACCTATGCTGTCGTGGCGCATTCCCGTAGACCAAGTGCAGAGTGACTTTTAAAGACCGATAATGGTAAAGCGCAAGCCTTAAAGCATGGAGAAAGTATCAGGATTGCATGCATAAATACATTCCAGATAAGACCTGAGAAATAATGGATGACAACTGAGTGCTGCCCCAATTGAATGAGCAACATGTGTGTCTACAGACAAGTCTCTAAGCAGCAGTAGGAAAATCTTCAGCTGACCGGGGACAATTGTGGACTTCTCCATGAAGATAGAAGATCCATGAAAAAACTCTAGAAGATTGCTAAATTCTTGGTCTTGGGTTTAGCTCCAAACATTGGCATAGGCTGGTCATCAGACCAATCAATAACATGACGCAGCAAAAAAAAGTGTTCCACTGCAGTTGCTCAAAGAAGGCAACTCTAGAATCAGTTTCACCAACATTAATAGATTGAACGCCAATCCTAATGCCGTTCATCACCACCTCATACTCAAAAATTTCTTTTTTGTAGTGTGCTCCATACTCTGTGTCCCAGGCACCAATTACACGAGGCTGTCTGCTTGAAAACTGATGTTTCCCTATATTCACAAAGTGATATCACATGTACAAGAGAACAGTTTTTAGAGTCAGAATTTTATGATGTTGGATTCGAACTAGAACTTCAAGAAGCGGTACTGGGAGTTAAAATAATAGGAGAAG
The DNA here is from genome assembly GCA_964006375.1 of Tillus elongatus. Taxonomy (NCBI): domain Eukaryota; kingdom Metazoa; phylum Arthropoda; class Insecta; order Coleoptera; family Cleridae; genus Tillus; species Tillus elongatus. The sequence goes on from OZ023264.1 coordinate 116,124,119, forward strand.
CGTAGCCTGAGAAAAATAAAGATACGTTTATTGGTGGGTTGATTAGGCCATACGTATGGAGTGATACGTATGGAGTGATACGTATGCGACTAGAAGCTAGACTTTCAATAAGCAGGTAATGAGGAAAATATAAGCGTTTGTGAACATGGAGAAAAACGATAAAAGCAGAATGTACTAATACAAAGTCGAATAAAAGTGTGCAGAAACAAGCTGCAGAGAAAACGCTTGCCGCAAGAAGGGAAAAGGCAACATTTGGTAGTGATATTGTCAAGCATAATAAATTTCTGACAACATTACTTGAATATCAGTTACTTCAAATGCTTGAAGTACAATCGTTCCTTATATATATATATATATATATATATATATATATATATATATATATATATATATATATATATATATATATATATATATAATATATATATATATATATATATATATATATATATATATATATATATATATATATATATATATATATATATATATATATATATATATATATATATATATGAAACCTTCAGCTTACTGGTGTTTTTAAAATATGTCATTCCACCGCGAATGAGTTCAGTTTCACAACTATCAACCCCACTGTATAAGCGACAATCATCAATTTACAAAAACTATACCTACAAGCACTAAAAACTGTCTTCTAATTATAAAAAATGCAAAAGAATCAGAGCACGTAAGTGTAATGACTTGTATGTGCTCTGAAATATTAAAAAACATCAACACATCGCAACAAAAATAAAATAAGCTCTAAAATATTTTGTGTTAGCCTATGTTACCGGTTCCTTCTCGCCGATGCACCCCCCACGCCGCACAGTTGACAAGCGATGATATCTATCTCTGGCCCCTCGTCTCCATCTATCCCACCAAACACAAGACTTTATCGTCATTTTTCTTCCTCTCATACGTATTTTATCTCCGCACATATAGAACACAGGCACACGCTTTCACACGTATCTATTTAAATATGCGTTTCCTTCAGTTTGAAGCAATATTTTGTAGCGATTTGTGCTCAATTTATAAAGTCATTAAGCCATTATGCCTAGGTGCTGTTTAGGTTTGTTCCCTAAAACCATTTAGGTGAATTCAAAAATGGGCACATAACTGTTATGCAGAAAGCCGGTTTTTCAATCAGACATTTCGACCACATAGGGCGTAATGCGTCAACAGTGCTAGATTGTTGATCCAGGTGGTCTGAAAAATGAATCCGTAACCGTCGTCATTGTTCAGGACGACTTCGAGCACCTACAGCGCAAGAAGATCGTCATTTGAGGATTGCGAATTTACTAGACAGAATTTCCACAACACAATCGATGGGAAATGCTTGATTGGAAGTGCTACAACCAAGACTTTCTATGGAACCGATATATCGCAAAATACTCGATTTTTGGGCATCTTTCGTAAAAACCATGTCTCCCGCTGACACCTGGTCATCGTGCGGCTTGGCTTGAGTGGTGTAACGGCAAATCAAACTGGGATGGTGAGTGTAGTCGTGTTGTGTTGTCTGATGAGTCCAGATTCTGTTGTTGGGTCCACGATGGTCGCACAAAAGTAACAGTATATCTGGAACGGTATACACCCTTGGAGGAATGATGGTATGATGTGCGATTACATACGGTAGCAGGTCACATGTAGCGTTAATTGACAGAAATTTGGTTGAAAATGATTACATACGAAACGTATTTCCAACAAGACAATGCACGTACGCATACAGCAAGGGTTACTTCAAGGTTCTTGCAATAAAATAACGTGACCTTGCTTTCATGGCCTTCTGGCTCCCCAGACTTGCCACCAATCAAACGTGTGGGATATGATTGTCTATCGACTAGGCAATTTACCCCAACCACCACAACCTAGTTGACCCTCATCACCGATTTCAAGAAGCCTGGGATGACATTACCCAGGATGCCATAAATCATTCAATTTTACGCATGCCTGAAGTAGTTATCGGATGCATAAGAAACGGCAGCATTCGAATTTTTTTTTGGAAGTCAGTATACTATGCCAATTTGGTTAAAATTTCAAAGCCATTTGAAACTATATAAGCGCTTATTGCCGAAAAACATTAAATTGTGTTTTTTCTTTCAAAAACATTATGCTGTTGATTCTAGGAGTCTTTGTTGACTGGCGAACACAAAACTTGTCTGTACAAAAATACGTAACAAAATATAGTAAATTGAACCTTTATTCATGGCAATATTGCCTATTTAAACACTTCGCTTTATGTTACTAAACATTAAACTACTTTACTTTTATTTTAAAGCCCCACCAGAAAATCCTCCAACGAACTTTTAACGTAGACAGGTATGGAAAACATAAACACAACAACAGAAAAATATGAAACTGTTTTGCTCTTCAAGAACACTTACAAATTCTAATTCCTAATTATATCGTCGTTTTGAAATGGGAGGTTCAGTTAAAAGCTGCAAAGCTGCAAAGCTGCTTACAACTGAGTTAAGAGGATTATTATATGTCTGATACTTTTCGTTATTCAACTTGAGTTTTTATTAAAATTATATCCACTGGACCAAATTTTTGATAATGTAACCTGTAAACATCCTTTAAATACAAAATCTATTATAAAATCCTTTGGAATTGTTTTAAAGGGATTTATTTTCCTATTTTACCTGACTGCGCGACAACAAACGCAAAGGCAAATGTTATATGTATTCTCACCACAATTAGAACCGCAGACCGGTTTCGCTCTATTTAGAGCTCGTCAGTACGATATACTACTTACAGCGAGAACACACCTATAAATTGATACGGCTATAGTAGTCAGCCGCCTAGAGTACTGTGAGATGTACGACAGGGTCGCCATCTCGGTGCGGAAGCAGGTAGTATGTTGTCACTACAGCTCCAAATAACACAAAATGTTATAAAATAGAGACTGTATACAACCAACTAACAAATTTGTAAATTGTAAGCCCTGGCCCATTTATTCACTAATAGAGGGACAATATATGCCATGCTAGATGTATTCTCACAATGATTCGAACCGCAGACCGGTTTCGCTCTGATTAGAGCTCGTCAGTACGGTATACTACTTACAGGGAGAAAACACCTATAAAGTAATAAGGCTATGGTAGCCAGCCCCGTAGAATATTGTGAGATGTACGACAGGGTCGCCACCTCAACGCGGAACCAGGTAGTATGTTGTCGCGACAGCTCCA